>CEMG01178963.1:973-16472 GCA_001179705.1 Baeospora myosura
TCCGGCAAGCCGTCGATGGGTGATAAGCTCATGGGTGCGTTCATGCTCTCTACCTTTCCCTACCTTTCCCTTGTGTATTTCGTACTGACTCTGTCTTCTCACTATCAGGTACCGCCGAGAAAGTCGCTGGCAAAGTGACCGGAAACGCTGGGTTGGTTGAGAAGGGTCAGGATCGCAAGGTCAGTTACCTTTTGTGTCGTGTTCTTCCGTATTCTTATTGATCTCCTCTTCGCTACAGACCGATGACTCGTACGGTTCCAACACTGGCAACCGCTACTAAGCGGATCGCCTCGTCGACAACCTTGCCTGATTGCATTATTGTATCACTGTATTACATGACACACACTTGGACGATTGGAAGATGAAGAAGTAAAATTGTACACTATCTTTGCCATTAGTAGTTGCAGCACCACTGCCAACACGTATCACGTACCCTTAGGCCAATAACAGTTTGCCTGATCACCTCCATCTCGAGTATGACTCAAGAGCTCTTGCTTGCTTCCTGAACGACTTCGAACAAATTTAACCATCGACTTGCCCCCGACGGAGATCATCTCTTCTGTAATGACACACCCTTTATTATAACAGTACACTGACTTAAGCAGGCAAAGAGCCCAAATATGTAGACTATAAAAGACTGCAGCAAAGTTCCCTGTGATTGTAAGATGTAAGGGGCACGAAGAAAATAGCAAAGCATTTCGAAAGCATGGTCTGATTTAGTTAATATAATCAAGCAATCTATCCACCCGTGCGTAGTGAGTGTATGTTGGAGCTAAGAGCACACATGGAACATGGAACAGATACATAATGAAAGAACGCCCGAGAAGAACAGTCCGATCCAAACAGATACACCCATCAGCGTCGTCACCCCGTATCCCCATCTTTCGCGCCCGTTTCTGAAGGTACAGGATTCGTCGGCGCAGGACTTGTCGCTGCCGCCGCCGCAGGAGCAGCGCCGACACTCGACGACGCAGAGGAGCCGAACTTCACTTTGAACTTCTTGGGCGGGTCATCCCCGGGCTTCGTCCGCCCACTCACCCCGATGACGCCCTCCTTCTGCGCCCCGACGTCCGCTCTTTTGGACTTGGCAAGGCGCTCCATCAGCTCGTCGTCCTCCTCCTCCTCCCCGCGCCGTCGTTTTTCGCTCCGCCGCATCGGCTCGAGGGTCATTGATGCCATCATGCCCGGAGCGGGCGACTGCGGTCTGGATCGCACGAGAGACTCGAGGAGGTTGTCTTCGTCGTCGTCGTCCTCGACAGGGCGTTTGGGTGGAGGACCATTCGATAATGATGATGATGATGATGATGATGCTGACGATGCTGGGGTCTGGGATGGTGGTTGTCGACGGGGTAGATCTGGACTCGATGCCAGTTCTATTGTATGTGTCGTTGAGGATCCCTCTGGAGCCAGAACAGGCTTCAGCTCAATCGATTTGAGGTCGTCTTCGTCGTCTTCATCGTAGTCCACCAGCTGGTTGAGGAGTGGTGAGCGCAGTGGTGGGTGGTTTTGTGTGCGGAAGTTTTTGGATGCGTTCCCGAGGCCCAATCGTCGCTTGCGTTTCAGGTTATTCAGGGAGGGGAGGGGGGACGAGGTGCCCATGCCGCGGGAGTATTGTTGGCTGATAGATGGAATAAGATCGTCGTCGTCGTCATCCGCGTTGAAGTAGTCTTCTTCTTCGGCATCGAGAGCGCGACCTTGACCAGGCCAACCCCGAGTGTCCATGAGTCTAGACAAGGCTAATTAGCTCCAGGACTTTTTATGAGGAATTCACACGTACTTTTCTTGTGCAGAGTCTTCCATCGGGAAGGGCTCGTTGTTCTGTTCCCACCGCCTAATAAATAACTTGAAGCGTTCACCACCGAGAGGTGATGCAGCCAGTGTCTTGATCTCGGATTCATGCTTCGTCATACAAAACTTGATCATATCCTTCATGTTATCCTAGGATCGGACATGGATAGTTTTAGAACCAATACAAAAACATGTGGCAGACAAGCTTACCCTGCGTATATGCTCGAAATATTCCTGACACGAGCAGCTAAGGAGATTGTCCCGTCGTGATTCCTGGATCGTGAGATCGAGGATTGGTTTGATGATATCGTGCTTAACAATTTGGCCTTGGACATTGGCATTGTTCTGCTTGAGGAGCAGTCGGAAGAAACGGAATGCAGCTACAGAGTGTAAGACAATGTCACCGCAGCTAGAGGTGGAATAGACTTACCATGCCGTAGATGCTTGTCTCGCGCTTTCATGAGTGTGGCCACGCGCACGATAACATTGGAAGACATGATGAAGAAATGACTCCGGTGGCTGTGTTGCAGCGTGAAATTATACAACAGATCACACAAGTAGACGTAGCGATTTGTCTGTTCTCGTGTCAATTGAAGGATTGATTCTATAGACAGGACGTCAGAGTAAATCAAGGCAGGCCATCTAGCTGACATACCGGTAAAATTTCTCCATTCCTGGAGGTCGCCAAAAGGCTTGAACATTATGGTTATACAGTCCTTGTAGAAGTAGTCCATGAACCGTTCTGTCCCTGGATCGTCCGTCCGTGGGCCAAATTTAGCCGCGGCAAGGGCACCCTGCAAAAATAACGATGTCAATGAGGCAAGTACGACCTAGGCCTCTGAACCACCTACCGCAGAATCGCCTCGCAACGGAAGGTCCAACCACCCTTTGAGTGCATCCCCCACCTGACTCTGTATACCCAAATCCTTACTCTGCGCCAGGATCCGGCACGCCATTTCCACGATTGTCTCAGCCTTATCAGCGCCCTTCTTCCCCGCCTGCCGCTCCTTATCAATAGCCACGACCTGCTTCAGCACATGCCCTCGCACTCCGTTCAGATCGTGATCCAGCAGGGCAGCCAGAATCTCGCCACCAGCGCTGATCATGGGTCTTGATGATGATTCTTTTTCAGAGAGACCCAGGGCCCATTGAACAGCGAAAAGAATCCCGCGATCGACGAGTGACCGGAAGAGTGCCATCCGGGCAGGAAGCTGAACGCCCTTTCCCATCGCACACAGTTGTTGTATCAGAAGGATGACCTCGCGGCGTACGGTGAGACCATCTTCACTCAGTTCGTCTAAAGGTGCAAACGTAAAGGATGACACAGACTTGGTGGGAGAGGATGAGAGTGATGGTGACTGGTCGTTGGGAGAAGGAGAGGCACCATTCGGTGGCTGTGGACTTGTAGAAGCTTTGGAACCCATCTCGGGTGAAGTTGGTTCGCCTCCTTTGCCGTTGAGTCCGACAGGTAGTTGTTGTGGTGATGGTGATGGTGCAGTCTTCCTGCCTCCACCACTGAGCATATCTTGATCCACATAGAGGCTGACCACCTCTCGCAAGAATGTCGGATCCTGCTGGATGTGTGTTATGATGTCGATTTGGTTGAAAATTATGCACGAGTTGAGGACGTTGAATGTGGAGTCATCAAGTGCGCGGGCGAGGACAACGTCTTTGAGGAATTGTAGGCGGTAAGTGTGGTGTATTTTGCGTTGGATGACTGGGTCCCGGATGACGATGGGTTGATGGAAGTGGGAGTTTTGGTTAAGAAACTCGCGATAATTGGCTTTGTGGTGGGGGAATTCGGGGTCATCTACAGGAGGTTGAGGTTGAGTGGGGATATGGCGTGAGAGACGAGGTATGACAAACATTCCAGCATTCCGATGACGCCGAAGAAGAGTTCATCTTCGAGGATGTGCTCGTACATGCTATGGTCGTTTAACATCACTGATCGAGAGAAAATTAGTACCTTTGCGCGAATCTAGTTCGGGGATAACTTACGTATGGTTTGCATGAGGGTACACAACGCGTGCAGGCTATCCAAGGTTTCTACATCTTCGGCCACATGCATGACATCGATCATTTGCTTGATGTAATCCTGGCAAACATTGCAGCATGTCGAATTAGCTTCCGATACATACCGACATTTGAGTTCAGAACAAAAGAATCCGGGTGTGTGGCGCACATGTGTATTAAGGCAACACAGGTACATGATACGATACCGAAGGGAAAAAGTTCATAGATGGAGAGACTCACCTCCGCCTGAATATACTCGCATATCTTTTCCTTCATTGCTTGAGTCCTGGCTAGCCCCTTGATGGCTCTCTCGATATCACTGATAATTCCAAGCTGCGGTGTAGGGAGATGCCCGGAACGGAGGATACTCTGAGTTGTCACCGAAGCGGGTTCTGGACCAATGAGAGGTGAAGACGTGCCGATGCCGATGGGGCCTTGATCTTCTCCTGAAGAAGTCGGTGCTGAGGTTAATGGCTCGGATGAGAAGAACATGTCGACATACCGCCACCATTCATATGTCTCTGCACTTCCAGGATAAAGTTCCAAACTTCCGCACAACCATCAGGGTCCTGGAAGCTTAAGGCATAGTCTACGCCATCGGGTTCCGTCCAAACGATCAGTGTGTCTATATTTGGAATCAAAGTCAGTTGACGTATATGGCATCGGAAAAGCATGCAATCTGGCGAGAGCTGGCTGGAAGCAGGGATGGTCCGACTTGCCTTGCTGTCGCTGATATACGTCGTTGGACCGAATAGTTGTTGATAGAATGATATCTTGAAAGTTCCTCTCGGAACGCGCGGTCAAGAGGGCCTCGGTGCCGTCTTGTGAGAAATGCCCAAAACAAAACGCGGTTCCTTGATCAAGCCAACGTGAACCTACGAGTTCATAGACCTGGAGTCGGTATGAGTACTGAGTTCGGAGAAGGGTACGGCGCCAAATTTGAGAAGGAACAATACAAGTCCACGCAATGAATGATGCAGAGAAGAAAGCACACGACGAAGAAAGAATAAACGGGGAATTGCACTCACTTTGACGCGCTTCATTTCATGATCATTATCCGGGCCCCACTCTTGCCCGTCGTCCCCAGAGCTACCAACCGAGTCGCTGGAGCCGGCCATGCCGTCGGACGAGTTCTCTATGAGCTCAACCTGGCCATTGAGATCCATGCCCGCGTCTTCCGCTTTCACGATTTCAATTTGAACCAGGTCAGATTGAGGCTTGGAGTCATTGTTCCGGGGAGCCACTGGGTCGTTTTGTGCAGATTTCTCTGCTTCTGAAGATGGCTGAAAATTCGAAGGAGTGTTTGAAGAGGTTATCGAAAGGTTCCGAGAATGAGATGTAGATGGAAATGGTGAATCTGAAGAGGGAATCTGGTTGACAAGGATGGCACCAGCATCAGCGTCGGCTGTCGAAGCAGGTGGAATAACAATGAGCGACAAGGGTTCGTTCTCTGCGCCGCCGTCGCCATCCATGACGAGCAAGAGGAAGGCTGAGCTTTGGGCGTCGAGGAACACGATCAACAGAAAATATATGGGTTACGGCTAAACCTCAACTCGTTCGCGTGGGATACTGACATCGCTCCTTGCCTCCTTACATAATTTTTCATCCTTCACTGTTCTCCACGATGAGCTCGAGGCCTACCAGTGTTTTGACTATTGCTGGCATCACCGTTGTCGGCCTGGTTGCCTATGCTTTGTATTTCGACTACAAGCGGAGGAACGATGTCGACTTCCGGAAAAAACTACGCAAGCTTGTTCATTGTGCTCCATTGAGCCAAATCTGATACTTCGCACACAGGCAAGGAGAAAAAGCGCGTCGACAAGACTGTCTCAAAGGCAGCCTCGGAGGCGTCATTGACGGGTGTAATCTCGACTGATGACTTGCGCAAGGCGCTGGAGCAAGTGAGGAACGAGGAGGTGCCAGCACCTCCTCCGGAGAAAGAGGCATACTTTATGACGCAAGTCGGTGTTGGTGAACAACTGTCTATCCAAGGTACGTTTCGATTTTTCTTCAGCTCCTGCATGTTTTCAATTGAACCACCATAGGCCCCGAATTCCACCTTGCTGCTGCTATGGCTTTCTTCCGCGCTCTCCGGGTGTATCCTTCACCTGTTGAGCTCATGGTCATCTACGAAAAGACCGTCCCACCTCCGATCTTCAAAGTAATCAATCTTATAATCCTTGATTGCACACGGTTTAACATACTCAATCTTTCAGCTTGTAATGGACATGACCAATCTCGACGTGAGTTCCCCTCCTTCGCCACCTGCTAGCGCTGCCAGTCAGGAGAAGCGGTCAGTGGATCCCAGTGATGATGAGTCGGGCGGGCCCCCCTCCGAGACGTCATCACAGGAGTGGGACAAAGTCACCGACGCCTAATCTCGCGGTACTTCTATATAAAGTACCTATGACCCTGGAAGGATATGGGGAGTCCGTAGTCAGGATAGATCCAGCTATCCATACGTCTGTCCGCGTAATCTCGCCTCACGTTATAATTGCCTGCATTTCCCGGATATGTTCTAATACATCCTTTCATTCTTTTCACCTGCTCATTTGGTTCTGTCTTAAAGGTGACCAGCAGAGTTGAAGGTGAGCTTGTCAAGATTACGAGTGAGCGACGTGTTGCTGAGATAATGTGCGCCTCTGGTGTAGGGTACTACGACAACTTCCCTCCAAAATCTTTCAACGTGTCTGTGGAATCACGAGAAGCGACCGGAACTCAAGGAGCCAGGAAAGTCCTGGTTGTCAACAAAGACTTCAAAGCAGGCGACATTATCTACAAGGTTCGTTCACAAAACTGTCACGGCAGTGCGATTCTTATTCTATCACCAGGAACACCCAATCGTCACAGCGCTTGACACCGATGTTCAGGCAGCTGGGACACATTGCTCTCATTGTCTACGTCTCATTGAGCCACCAATTGCTATCAAAGCCCCCCAGGATCCTCTGTCCTCTGTTTACTGCTCAAAGGCTTGCCAGCTTGCTTCGAAGACCCAATCACACAACCTCCTCTTCACGCTCGAGCGCCCTCTTCCGTCTGAAATCCCTATGGAAGCCGTATCGCCGTTCGAACTGGAAGAAAGACGGAAAGCGCAGACATTCTACGTGGAGTACATCAAAAAGCAAAACAAGGTAGCGTCGCTCTTGGCTGCTAGACTCATCGCCAGGCAAATAGCTCTGGAGACATCTAAATTTGTGCCCGGTGGTGAAGCTTCCAAAATTCATGTGGAAGGCGACTTCACCGCAGCGGAAGGAGGCGACTACGTGCTAGCAGACCATCTGGAGAGACTCCGATTCGTCGATGTCACTGTATCTGCTGAGGAAACAGTGCTTCTTATATCAGTACTGCGTTCGGCATTGCCAGGTCTGGAGTCATTTGTGCAAGATGAGGCCTTCAAGATCCTTCTGGGGAAAGTAGCCTACAATGCGTATGGCGTCTGCTTCAGTGGCGGCAGAGATGACAAGGTACTCATCCGTGCTTCGTTCCACTCATGATATTCTGACATATAATCGTGTCCACAGCCCCCTCCCACCCAACGTCCTGAGGATGTTGAAAGAACACGCACACCTTACGGGACCTCACGTCAGATCGGCAGCGCATTCTACACCCTGTCTTCCTACCTTAACCACTCCTGTACTCCCTCCGCTCGGCCCTCGTTCAGCGGCGGCACGTCCCAGCTGCACCTGATCGCCAACCGGGATCTCAAAAAGGGCGACGAGCTGACAGTGGCGTTCGTCGACGTCACACAGCACCCCGGCGAATCTGTTGTAGATTGCCGAAGGAGAAGGCGCACCGAGCTCGCAAGGGGATGGAAATTTGCCTGCGGTTGTGAGAGATGTGGGGAAGAAGCGAAAACGTCAGTGGAGGGAGCTGACAGCGAGCTGGACAAACAAAAAGACGAGTCCAAGGAGGAGGATATGGTTCGCCGCTATGAGGATGGTGACCATGGCGCAGCTGATCCTTGAAATGGCCGAACAAAACATTAGACTACATAGATCTCAAGCTACCGTTTTCTTGCGTAATTCTTAATGCACTCATGCTCTCCCCTCCCTCTCGGGAGGTGTATCTAGATCGCAGGCTCCTACACCACAAAGTTTCAGATCTTTCAGATCTGCGTCCGCCGCTGTCTCAGACTAGGCTTGTTACGGTATTGAATATACCCTTTGTGGACCCTCTTCTGATCCTAGTCGTACTCGTTGCGAGTACCAGCAGCGATGATAGGGAGGGCTCCGAGGTACAATACCCATTAACTAATACATGTAAGTAAAGACCTAAGCAAAGCAGGTAAGTATATACAGGTGCGTAAAGTGTGCGAAGTGACGAAGTGACGAAGGAAGACAACAATTATATATGATCAGGAATAACCTACTCGAACGCGATAAACACTTGAACCAATGTTAGTTCCCCAACCTTCAAGCCAGACTCCGCCACATGCCCGCCTCGGGAAGCTCACTGCGAGCTTGAAGAATCTTGAGCGCACGTTGTCGACCGCGTTGTCCCAGGCCAGAACTATTCTCATCGAGCTCTGCAGACTCGTCGTCATCGTAACCCTCATCATCTCCTTCCTCCGGGAAGTCCAGAGCTCCCGGATCCATTGACCGAGACCGATCTCGTTCGGCATAAACTGCTTTCCTAGCAGCCGTCGACGACGCAGGTCTATCTTCAGCAGCCTCCGGTACGTTGGAAGGTGGGCGATATGAAGCAAGGCTGAGGGCTTCTCGGGGTTGGAAAAGCCGACTAACGGGAATTGGCATCGATCCTGGGATGCCCGTATGTGTGATGTTTGAATCTGGGGAGAAGCAACGATAAGCTATATACGTCAGAGCTGTGATGAAATGAAATCTCACCATTGTCCTCAACATCATCGTTGTCTCTCTGGGCATGGTCATTGCCGGCAGTATTTGACCCCCATACCCCATTTCGGAGAATGTCGTCGCCATCGTCATCTTCTTCGATAGAATTATCACCATTGCGCGGGTGATCCTTAGATCGACGTATGAAAGTCTTCCAAGCGGGACTATCCTTCTTCCACGCTCCCCGGTGACTAGGCGTATTCGCCGCAACAAGTTTCATAATCTCAGCTTCGTGGAAGCTAAGCGGTTCGTCCTCCTCCACCTCCTCCTCCTCTTCAACCTTCGGACTTACAGGTGAGATAGCCGACAACGCTGCATCGCGGTGGTGAAGCAATGAAGGGAGTATCATCGAACTCGAGGAGTCTGCACCTTGCTGACTTCTAGGTGGTCGAATTTGTGAAGGGCCAGGAAGGGAGGCTGGTCGGAGACCAGCGAATGAAGCAGGTAAACCGGCTGTATTCGGTTTCCGATGATATCGTGTTTTGGATGGGCGTACAGGAGGAGGTTGTTCGATAAGAGGAAGCACCGGACGAGATTGTTCCTCAGAAGGCCGGTCACCATCTTCATCCTCCAGATGAAATACCATTTCTGCAAAGAAGGTGTGATGAGATAGACGGTTTGGTCAAGAACCCAGATAAACATACCTCCAGCATCCCCACGCGCAGCATCTTGCTGCTCTTTCCCAGCGTCAATGGTGACAACAGCTGGCTGCACATCAAAGGTCACTTTTCTCTTTCCCTTGGAAGTCGAAGAAGCCCCGGTCGGTGCACGTGATTCAAGCGCATCTTCCGCGACTTTAGTCTCCGGCTCTTTGTCTTTCAAGGACACATTTTCCTGTCCTGCGGCTGCTTGATCCTTGGTCTTCTTCTTCTCGGTGGGACCATTTGTATTCGATCCAGATCTGGAGGTCGATGGGCCGGCTTGGGAAGCTTGATCGCCATGTCCAGACTCCTTGGGTTGCTTGTTCTGAGCTTTCGACTCTTCACGCTTGTGACGTGCCATCTCCTCTTCAAGGTTCATGAAGTATTTGTAGCTGGCAGCGGTGTTGATTGAGTCATTGTTGTTTCGCTTGAACTGTAGGACACTGCTGCCCTCGGTTTGAGCTGGTCTTGATGCGAGTGTGATTGATGATGACGACCGAAGTGAATCGGGACTGTGAGAACCGTTGGATGTCGGCGAACGAGTAGATCGTGGTGGCGGTGAAGCCCGGTCTTCCTTGTGTCTCGGATGATGGAATTCAGATGTTGCCAGAGAAGCAGACAGAGACGATATTCTCGAAACAGGCCCAGGTTGTGATGTCCTCTTAGGAACAACTGGAGGGGGAACGAAATCTCGTATAAATATAGGTGTTCCATACTTGGGACTCCCTGTACCATTGGTCCCAGAGAAGCCCTCGAAGCCATCCTTCTGTCTTGAGACTGGAGAGCGCGAAGTTGCAGGATTTCGATCTTGTTCAGCGTTGTGGACACCCTCCTTGAATTTCTTCCACAGCGATTCAACCTCTTTTCGAAGCTGATCCTCATCTGCTTCGATCCCTGCAATCTTCTCTCTTGCGAGTCTCGCCAGATCTTCCTCTGCCGCTGACCTGAGAGCTGCAGATCGTGCTACTGCAATAGAGGAAAGGTGTTTGAACACGGGGTGTGTGGGCGTGAAGGGTGGTGGAGGAAACAGAGGTCGCATGTTAGCAAGGAATTGCAAGGGCGACGGGGGAGGTGATGATGGGCGTTCGAAATTGGGTTCGGAGAAAATTGGTGGAGATGATGATGGTGCGGGAAGGATGATATTGAAAAGCGCGGAGTACTCTGGACTCGTCTCGCGTCGACTGATGTCTTCTGTGGTCTAGAGTAACATATACGTCAGTTGTTTGAACGTGAGGGGCAAAACAAGGCATTGGAGGAACGAAGAGCAGTCGTGTGCGAAGCAGGACTCGCATGAACATTTTTTAAGAAATAGGGGGGCCTCCAAACATCATAATGATATGGCCAGGGTACTCACCAGACATCCCTTATGCACTTCAATCCATCCGCTGGTGCTTTTCATGACCTCCTGTTCCACCCAATCTTCCGTTGGTATTAGAGGCCCGTCTTTCCCTTCGACCTCAACCGGGATGATCTGAGACACGCGATATACGAGGACCTGACACACTAAGCAGGTCAAGGATGTGTATCGAGAGCATCGAGAGGTGCCTGCAATGGGTATTCCGCGTGTACGAGTCCTCAGCGTCAACTGAGGATGCGCCTATGAAAAGTTGCCAAGGGGTCAAAATGTCAACGGTAATGCGAGGCGAAAAAATACTCACGACTGTTATGCCATCCTCTGCGACATAGACCTGGGTATATTCAGGTGTTGTGGCAACATCCGGAGGTTCATCCTTGGGATGTGAAGGCCTGACTCGAATGTTGAGACATTTGCAGGCATGATAGGACCCTTGAACGCCCTCAACGTTGCTGGCCATCGTCAACGGCGAGAGCAAAGTTGAACAATGGGGCTTTGGCCTGATGAGATTATAGGAGAAAGGAGGAGTGGTTCCGATATCCGGAGTTGTGTACTTGTGTGTGAGTTTGCGCAAGTCACATTTGTCTTTCGGCCACGTTGTGCAATTTCCGCTCTACTTCAAAGGCGATGACATTCACACAGTCATTGATCTAGAGGATCTAGCAGTGATATCCTCGGAGTCCCATAGTTTACTCTACCTCCGTGCCCAGTGGAGTATACAGACGCCGTCCTACGCAAGTGCTACGTCAATACTTACAGTTTCCTACCGATCTTTCTTTGGCTCTGGGTCTACGCCACCAACAGCATCAACATCTCCCGCCAGCACCTGTCCGTATTCGTTGACTCGCTTGGGATCGATCCGATAAATCCAGCGCTGCGTGGTGCAATCAGCAACGCAGCTCTTCATGGACCGACCGCCCATCATGAATCACGCACCTGATATAGGAAAACAAGGAAAACCAGATCATCTCGGAAACAAGCGAGACGATGTAAAAAGGGCATCTTGATACAGAACCTGAGGTAAGGAAAGGAACGCCGTTGTCAGTGACCGGAGAACGAGGGATAGATCAAAGACCGAGATTCTTACGCAAAGAAGTCGTCAACGACTGTTCCTAGGGTCTTGTAAATCATGGCCTTCATAGGCATGTGCGCTACGCTCTACGGAGGTGAATATTCATCGATAGTAAGTTGCGGATATACAGATGGAACGCGTGCACTGATAAACGGACCTTGAGTTTGTAATTAATGATCAATTGAGGGACCAGTTGTGCCTTTATAAACACGTTTTAGTATCGGGTGACTTGGCCATTGTACCTCGATGAGGACTTACGAAGCCGAACATGTAGACAAACGATGTGAGGGTCGAAATGACAAAGCTGTACCATCCCTTGTGCGATTGGTACATGAGCGAGTACACGGTGTACGCCGCGAGGGTAGGAATGGCGACATAAGAGACGTAGCGGAACGCCAGCTTGTCGTATCTACAACGGTGACAAGTCAGAGGTGGCATGTGAAAACGCGCGTGAAATCGCTCACTCTTGTGTCTTCTTCTCATCTTCACTTAGAACATGCTTGTCTGCGAACAAGACACCCGTTCATATTCCGCCATACCAAAACTGTCAGACCACACATACCTTTCACATCGATCTTGTATGGGAGTAATGTTCCTTGGCTGGGTATGATTGAGATGTCCACAGCTTTGGTGATCTATTTCGGTCGGGGAAATCAGACGTGTAAATTCATGCTTGGATCAAGGACATATGACCACTTACCTTCCATGCTTCAATGAGGACACCCGTCCCGGATCCAAATAGAATCATCCATGAGGTGTTCTCATTGTTATCGATAAGATACAGCAGGATGACCAATTGAACCACGACATTCGTGACGATCTAGATATTCTTGTGAGCTCACATAGTAGGAAGGAGGGAGCCAATCCAACAACGTACCGTCCTAATGATAACGACGTTAGTGGAGGAACAGAGGACATTAACCCAGCTAAGCAGCGTACCTGACGGAAACACCAACCATCTCTTTCTTGGTCCGCCAATGTGATACATCCGACTTGAACGCCAGCATCTCGAACCTACACGCCAGATTGAAAACGTCAGGAACCTGATCATCTCTCAAAGACAGGATATACCCACACTACGTGCAGCATGCTAACCAGCCCAGTCAAAGCCAGGAACCACGGGTTAGTCTCCAACAGCATCCTCTTTACCTCGTCGATCTCTCCCGAAGCCCCGTTGCCCTGCTGCTTAGCGGCTTCGCTGAACCCGTGCGTCATCGACGCAAAGGCTTGGAATTTGATGAGGCCCATAGGCTGGAACACGATCTGCAGCGGCAACTCGGTCGTGGTGGAGTTCACCTCGACATAGTGTTGTCGCAGCTGCCAGAATTCGTTGGGGAATACGATGGGTTTGTAGAATCCTTTGCTAGGATCAGTCGGGTCTCGTACGTCCGGGACGAGGTGGACATCTGCGGACAGATAAGCAAGTAAGCGTTGTGGGTCCGAGAATACCAAGGTAGAGTCACGCACGTTCCGCGATAGGTGGAGGAAGAGTGGAGTATGGGAGGACTGCGTTGTCGGATATGAGAGCCAAAGTTACGTTCTGCACGGGAATTTAGCCTTTAGGTCTATATGCCGGAAAATAAGTACTTGCGCTGTGCCAATGGGGAACAATAACATCCTGTTCCTGATGACGGGCATACGAATGAGAGGTATCCTTGGAGCATATCATCACAATACGTACCTCGACAACTGTTGCATTCGTCGCTGCGTCATCCTCTCCACTCAGAAGATTCTTCTCTTTACGAGCCTTAAGCCTCGGGAGGTACGGAGTCAGGACTAAGCATAAAGTAGCACCAGAAGCAGTCAGAATTGAATTGCATCCCACCAAGGATGAGGGTAAGCAAGAAGCTCACGCTTTCGAATATGGTGGACATGTTGCGCGTCAAACACCGCATCCTGAGGGTCCGGACTCGAGCCCTCTTTGACCACGAAGATATCAGCCCACAGAGATCCGTTGTTTAGCACCGACTGCGTAGAGACAGCATTAGCATATACCCCACACGCGCATCGAAGTTGGGGTAATTGGGGTAAATATAACAAAGACGCACCTCGGGGAATTTGACGTTATATTCGACCGTCCGGGAGTCCTTGTAATCGCCGAACGTAATGTTCTCCCAAACGAAATGCGGCAGATCCGCGTCGGGGTCGGCCCGCCAGTTGGACGTCCATTGCTTCGAGAATACGTCACCATTCGGCGAAGTCGATAGATGTACGTGCATGGATATTTGCTGTCCGAGAGGCCATTCCAGAGAGACACTTTGGGGTGGGAGTAACAGTGGGTCGACAACGCCCGCAACTGGGATTCCTGGCCCGCCATTCGTGTTGGACACCGCGGCGGGTGCAGGGGTTTTGGACCCGGTGAAGAAGCGCGTAACTGATACCAGGAGATTCATATCAGGTTTCTTCTCATGGCTCGGTCGCACATGTAA
This sequence comes from Baeospora myosura, assembly GCA_001179705.1. Taxonomy (NCBI): domain Eukaryota; kingdom Fungi; phylum Basidiomycota; class Agaricomycetes; order Agaricales; genus Baeospora; species Baeospora myosura. The sequence continues at coordinate 15,124 of CEMG01178963.1, forward strand.
CTCACTCAGTGTGGATACGGCCCACATCATGAAGATATTCTGGGATGAATATGTTAAGCAAACTCATATTGGAGATAAGGAGGGGCTCAGCGACGCACCTGGGCCATCTTGAGGAACTTGTTAAACTTGGATTCTTCTGGCTGAGCAGCGCCAGCTACTGGGCCTGCGGCCACGGGGGCTGCGGGGGCTTGTGGGTTCGACATGCTGGATGTTTGAAGCAACCTCGTTCCTGGTCCGTGCGCAATGAAAAAGTGAAAGCTCGTGCACGGCAGGGACAAACATCGGCAAGGCTCGCCGCGTACGCCATTTCGTTTCTGACAGTGACACTCATATGTTTCTCAGAGACATCGGAACGCGTACGTATTCGATGCGTAACCAATGTCAGCCATAAGATATTGCATTAGATATTCACGGAGCATTATAGGAATGGCAGCGCGGAATGGTAGAAACGGAGTGGAGACGCGTCATTAGTACATGAGCAGCAAATATTTTCCTAGTATCTATCTATCCCATACGTCCCACTGAACTTGAAGGTCCCCTCGTCAGGCTTCCAGTGAACGTTGACATCACCCTTGCCAATATACAGATTATTGTATCTGGAACAAACGCATCAGCGCCACATTCCTCTTCGAAACAGGGGAAAAAACATACCGAACGGAACCCTCTATGTGCCCGACGAGATCCTGGAATTCTCCGGGAGGAATCTTCTTCATCTTAAACGTTGGTGGCCCGCCCAGCTTCAGCATGGCCCCAAACACCTCAGGGTCGCTGCACACCCCGTCATACGTCCATTTCGCGGAATTCGTCTTGCACGTTGTCTTCCACTATGTACAAGCAAAGAAACACGCGTCAGTTCAATGAGAAAAACGCGTTTTGAAAAGACATACAGTCATCTGCTTCTTGATCCCACTAACAGCAGCTTTCCTAAGCTTCTGCGCCGCAGCCTCGAGGTCCTCTGGCGCCTTCACCTTGGGCTTCGTCGCAGCTACCTGCTCCTCGAGACTACGCGCGTACTCGGCGAGTGCGATGAACGACTTGACGATATCGTCGTCGTTTTCAGGGAGAAGGTATTTTGTGCCCTCGTCGAGGATGGTTTGGACCACCTCGGCGGTTGCGGCGTGTGCGAGACGCGCTTTTTTGGACGCGGCGCTGGTGGACGCGTCGGATTTGCGTTTGGTGGACATGGTGCTTGGGTCGATTTGCGGTGAGTGTTAGGTGGGTTTGGTGAGTTTTGGACGCGTCGTGGTGGTGGTGGTGGTTTGGAAGAACGAGTTCAGGAACGCGTTTTGATTTTGAAATGGTATTCCTCTGGGGGCCACACCTCGTGGACCCCATGCATCTACATATTG
>CEMG01178967.1:0-16833 GCA_001179705.1 Baeospora myosura
AGCTGGCACATTCTGGTACCATTCTCATCTGTCGGTGCAATACTGTGATGGTCTACGGGGCCCACTCGTTATCTACGACCCTCACGATCCGCAGAAAAGTCTGTACGATGTTGACGATGGTTCGTAGCCTAAAAAAATAAGCTTTTCACTCTGCTAAGCTCACAATGCTTCTACAGAAACGACTGTGATCACCCTTGCGGATTGGTAATTAGGCTTACTAGCAGTCCTTTGTCCCGTTCTCTAACAGCTTTGATAGGTATCACACCCCTGCCCAGCAGCTAGCTGCCATTGGAGGAGCCCACAACTCGGACGCAACACTTATCAACGGTAAAGGTCGTTGGCCCGGTGACGTGAGTGATCTAACTTTAGTCTAAGTGATCTCACTATACTTACTGATTATCATTCGATATGTAGCCCACTGCCGCCCTATCAGTCATTAACGTCCAGCATGGCAAGCGATACCGATTCCGACTAGTATCGATTTCCTGTGACCCTAATTATACTTTCTCCATCGACGGACATAATCTCACCATCATCGAGGCCGACGGCGTTGCCACCAAACCCTTGTCGGTGAACTCGATCACCATCTTCGCGGGCCAACGGTATTCTGCTGTCCTGAATGCTAATCAACCTATCAACAACTACTGGATTCGTGCTAAACCAGCCTTCGCCAATTCTACTACCTTTGACAATGGCATTAACTCTGCAATCCTGCGATACCAAGGAGCCAAGAACGTTGACCCAGTCTCGAACACCCAAACTAGTGTCGTCGCCTTGGCCGAAACCAGTCTTCACCCATTGAAGAACTCTGCCGCTCCTGGCAAACCATTCCCCGGTGGCGCTGATGTGGTCATCCCAATGGCCCTAGGCTTCGCCAATGGGAGCTTCACGATCAACGGCACCAGCTTTACGTCTCCTAGTGTTCCTGGTAAGCTCATAGATAATGTCATTGTACAGAGGATCACAGTGTCTGATAGATGAACCATAACCCTTACAGTGCTTCTACAGATTTTGAGCGGGAAGCAAGCTGCTCAAGACCTTCTTCCTGCCGGCAACGTGTACACCTTACCGCGAAACAAAGTCATTGAAATCACGTTCATTGGAGGTACAGCTCCTGGAGGACCGGTAAGATATCTCTTGATGCTCTCGATCTTTGGTTTACTAAGCGCCACATACGAATTCAGCATCCGTTCCATTTGCATGGTGTGAGTAAAATTCCCATACGAGCTGAAATTGGATCCTCATCCTTATCTTTCCAGCATACATTCAGCGTTGTTCAAAGTGCTGGCCAAGGCTTCAACTTTGTAGACCCCGTGCGTACACCTTCTGCTTCAGAACGCCAAAATCTTACATCATCGTACAGGTCCAACGGGATGTTACAGCGGTTGCTGCCGGCCAAAATACCACCATTCGCTTCGTGACTGACAACCCGGGTCCTTGGTTCTTGCACTGGTCAGTCGCATTAATCTCATCTTGTCATGACATCCACTGAGACATTGCACCGTAACAGCCACATTGATTTCCACTTGGAGGCGTGAGTTACTGTCGTCTGTCTACCATGTGAGCATGCATCAATGAGACTCATACGAAACTTTACAGTGGTCTGGCTGTTGTGATGGCCGAAGATACTCGCGATGTCAAAGCTGTAAATCCTGTTCCTAGTAAGTGCCTCTGAGCGTATTCCGGTGATTGTTCTGATCATTGTTCGTATTTCAGAGGACTGGAGCCAGCTTTGTCCCATATACGACGCTCTACCTACTGACCAGACCTAATAGTACTCTACTCAATTTGATATCTATCACTCAACTCTCTACCTATCATTCACTTCAATAACGGTTGATTTTAATCCGCAGTCTCTGCATTCCTCTCCTTTTTGGTAACCGGCGGTATTTATTTTGGATTCATCTGGACCCTACTATCATACTTATATTGGTTCCTGTGTTATTGATATCCCTACCTGCAGTCCCTGCGCTCCGTTCCTTTCTGTAGTATCCTCGTGACTCTAATATGCGATTGTATGTGGACTATACTACTATCACATGTATACATTACTTAGTAAATACACGAGAAATGATGACTCTGACACTGCCGCATTACATTTTACATCCTTGCATAGACCTCTCAGATCCAGCGAGTCACTGACAACAGGCCTGATGCGCTTGTCGCCGGTCATTCCGGCCTGCCCACATTCCGCGTACACTGGATACCGTCATACATACTCAGCTTGAGAATAGGAGCGATTGTTACAGATTCAATGTCATCTACATAGCTATTGGTGGTTCATCTTGCAATCTAGCCCGTCGGCACCGGCATAAGTACTTGGCTACAACTTACCCCTGCATCACAGGAGATCATTGTTCCAAGCAGAAGTATCTCCATCTACCTGGGTAACTGATCGTCGTGTCGACGTCTTGAGTGCGCGCTGGAGCGGTCGCCTATCCTCTAACTTGCACTTCGCGTCCAGAGCGCCGTCCTGATCTGACAGCTAACGACAAAACCGGAGGCCACCAGGCCCACCACAGCTCGAAGGTGACGGAATGTGGAAGCTATCTTTGGCTCAAGCGACGCGATACTTGGAGATGCCGGCTTCCTTTGTGGAGAATGCAATCATAATTTTGCCAGGATACGTTAGATTGTGGCTTTCGCCGACGATATGAGGGGAGGCTGTCGTTAGCTGGAATCTACCGAGGGTTGACGTCGATAATGAAGTGGAACTTCCGAGTCTTCGCTGTACGTTATGATACGTACTATCTATGACGGGCTTTCGTAAAGGCGCGCCACCCCTAGCCTTCTTTTTCGACGAATACACATATAACGATCGGCACGGAGATGGAGACATATACTCGGAGTAGCGCAGGATCGTTGAGACACCGGCGGTACGGTTCCGACAGGGCAACGTTTGCAGCGGCGCGCACGGCATTAGTGTACTTATCTATCCCTGTTTCAAGATCCCGTCAGGTCCCATCCTTACAGTTGCGGAGTGATTGAGCCGTCGTCCCAGAATAAAAAATGGCGAAACAAACACAGCACGTCCAGCTTTGGATGTAATAATCTGATGTAATCGGCTCCGTGGCTGCCACTAAAAAGTTAATGACTCGAGCTCGTGGATGATAGAGATGACGAGGCTTCATGGAAATTCGGAAGTCGAGATCATACAAGCTTATTTGTGAGTACTAGTGGTCCACGGCCGCGTGCGGCGAATGCGTTGACGGTTAAATTGGGTTGTGACGGCGCGAGTTTGAGGAGCAGTTTTAGCTAGTTTTAGCCGACACCGGCGTTATTTGCTCGGGGGGCAGGTAACAAACAGTGGCTGTGCTACTTTCACCCAAAATATGCAAGATAGGAATCCGGCCTTTTTCAGGTCTGGGCCTAGCACGTGCGAAAAGTGTGAACCGGGCCGTTCGTCGATCTGTAAGTTTAGCCCAGGTTTCCGGTCATCGGACTGCACCGACTGGGCCATGTACGGTCTGTTAGCCAAGCCTGCCCCATGCATGAACCGAGCAGCTTTAGAGTCTGGGCCTAGCTGGGGTTTTCCCGGCCCCCATTTGACCCATCTTTTCCCACCCTGGATCAAGCCCGGCTCACGCGTGAACTTAGCCTGCACGGTATGCCAATCCAGCCATCACTCACTTCACCGTTGAAGCCCGGATTCGCTTCCCATCTGACACCGAACCAAGCCCGGAGTTCATCAGCTCTAAGTCCAAACATACCCTTGTTTAAATCGATCGCTCCACCGCCGATCGAGCCTGCCTTTATGGTGTTCTACAAGTTCGAACCTAGCCTGTCTTTTCAATATTGCCTCTCTACAATACAAGCACGTTATCTATGGGTGTGTATTAGTCTTATTGTCCAATTTAAACCCTCCTTTCCAGGAAGCAGACTGCCGATGTAGCTGTCTTTTTCTGCTGTTTTCTTCTGGTGGCCATAACACCGCCTGGCACTCTCTCCGACGTGACTGACATAGATTTCTATCCAGATTCCTTCTATTCAGTCACTTGTATATTATTCAGCAACGGAAATTGTATGTGAATGTACGTGAATTTTCCTCCCCATGCTCTAACATAGCCAGCAGTCTCGGTCACTAATGCCAAGTTTCCAGCAACTCCCAACTCACACATAGGAGTTCACTTTGTGGCCGTCTTCTTCCATGGCTCAGGGTGTATCTGTTACCTTTGAGTTGGGATGGGAATGTCTCCTTATCTCCCCAGGTCGATATTCCTTCGTTTCTTCAAAACAGGCCGCAGCTCTTGCCTCCTAAATAATTTTGCTTCCGTGGATAGACCCGGATTAGCTAAGTCGCACGATTTTCCTATCTTTCCTATCTCTCCATCTTGCTAGAGCCCAACCATGCAGGCGTCACACCTGCTCTCCAGCCCTTTGAGACTTCGACAAGGTGTTGGAACCAAACCCAAGGTATCTCTCCAAGATTTGCTATTGCCACGGTACTGCTCACGTTAAAACTACTTACCAGCTTCGTATCTTCAACTCGAGATCCGAGTCTGAGCAAGATGATGATGATGCTGAGCCAGAATCGCCACCAATCGCAAGAGCTTTATTCAAGGTACATTGGATTTTTGTTAAGGCAACATTAGCATCCGTAACCCCTTTTCCTCTGTAGGACAAGAACAAATCAGTCTCTTCCAACCGCAAAAAACTAGACACTGTAAGTGTAACTCCCTGATTTGATGTCACCATAAGCAACACAAACTTAAGTCTCGTATGATACAGAATTGGGTAGATGATTCTGACGGAGAGATAGAGGACAAGCCACCAGTCAAGCCTAAGAGGAAGGACCGTCCACCCGCAGAAAAAAAGGGAAAATCTTTCAAGCGTAAGAAGAAAGACAATGTAGGGTCCCCTTCTATATTGACGTCTTTAGTTAACGAGTTTTCGATTACAGGAATCGGATTCAGACGCATCAGAGATATCTAAAGTGGCAAAGCGTGTCCGCCCTTCTACTGTAAGTTGCCTTTCATGATCCACCTATTATACTAAGAAAACCTCTCGTAGCCCACTCTCCCTGTTGGCAAGGGTGGTCGCCAGCAATATGATGTTTCCCGTGGCAAAAGAAAAGGCAACTCTTTGCCTTTGCGCATTGCAACACCACCACCAAACCTTCGTCCCCCCACCCCAGTCAAGAAGGCGGTCAAGACAAAGAAGCTCACCAAAGGATCACCCAAGCGCTCTCACAAGAAGCCTGCCCTCAGCCCACGTACCCACCGAGTGCTCAACTTCTCACTCATGCCTCACCTATATCTGCCTTCGGATGGCGACGATACAGATTCCGATGACGACCTTGCCACATACAAGAAGAAGAAGAAGAAGGGCAAAAAGTCCACAGGTGAGGCCAGAGCACTTAACGCCGTAGATCATACCCGGCCTGGTTGGCAAAAACTTGGGACCAGTAGCACTGCAGAGATTTTCCGCGTCTTTGAAGATTATGTGAGGAACTTCACGTTCTACTTCTTTTCATTGGCACATCTCTCATAATCATCACAGCGCAACGACTACACACCTCGGGAATATCAAATGGCAGACAAATTGGTGGCACAGCAGCTTCTTGGTCATCCCTGTGATCGACCCAAGGATATTCGTGCACGACCATTCATTCTTTCATGGATCAATGACACACGATCGACACCTGCCAGGTATATAAAAGACCCCAGGCCCGTCTTTCGAGTTGTCATGAAATGCATAGGTAACTGTGAGGATGGCGAGGTTGCATGCCAGGCCACTCGCTCAGACAGATCGGACAACTCGGGAAAAGATGACACGACTGATTCTTCAAGCTCAGATTCTTCATCTTCACAACATGATAGTCCCACAGCCTCAGACAGTGAATCGAAAGCTCCCCGCAAACCACGCGCTCAGACTGCCGTTTCTGAGAAGGCCAGCAAACGGAAGTGTCCGCACGAGGTTATCCTTCATGTACGTGCCTCTCATCCCTCATATACATCATCTCAAAGAGTGATTCCCAGGTCGAGGTCATGTCAAATGATCTTAATACTGCCCACGTATATCAAAAGCATTTACATCGGCCTGCGCTGGCAGCAAACCTTGAAATCTCCGCTCATATTCGCCAATGTGTCATGGAGTTCGCCAGTCTAGCCAACATGACGGCGGGCAACATCAAAAAACGTGAGACGCCTAACAATGAAGCGAGTCTCGGCTAAAATTCTCTTGATAGGTTTGAACATGATGTTCCAAAACCTGAAGACCCCTAAATACCGACAACCCAGCCCGGAACAAGTAGGTAACATTGTGCAGCAGATTCGCCGCCGAGAACGCCTGCTTGGTGATCCTCTGAAATGCATCGGCTTATTTGCGGACCAGCATCCAGAAAAGGTTTTCTTGTGAGTTTGTGATCAAGTCGTTTCAGATTTCACCCCTGATCACTCTCATGTTACTAGCTTTTCACCACCTGATGAAACCACAGATCCTCCGACAGGCTTCGCCACTGGGATCAAGAGCGATCATTGCCTGCAGAGCCTCATATGCTGGGGTGCTATCAATGGCATAGGCCTTGACTCTTCCTGGCGAAACAAAAACGAGAACAGGGCACCGGTCACATTTCTGACCACCGTCGACGAAAACAATAGAATGATGCCAGGTATATTCACTGACCACCGGTATAAAATCGTCTTACTCAACCCTGATACTCTTTATCCAGGCCCGGTTTACCTCTCGAGCGATATTGTGACCGAGACTCTTGTACAGTTCCTAACTCAAGTCAAAGATCTCGTGGAGGCTATGGCGAAAAGTCTTTTGAAAGGTGTGTTCCAAAGAATTTGCAGAAGGTCTCCCTCCTTTAACGTTTATCCAGGAGATGCACAGGTCGAATACGGCCATAACAAAAAGGAGGTCCTGACTGAGGCTGCCGCCATTGTTGCCAGTGGTACATGGTCACCATTGTTCGTCATGATCGACAAGTCGAGAGCAGAACTCAACGCTATTCTCATCGGTAAGTCCTTAATTTATGGGCATTTGATCTTTTGGTGACCGAACTTCCATCTTGCGCTCTAAGTGTGGCCAGAAATCAGTGTTCGCATATGTCAGTTTCATGTGGTACAGGTATAGATCTCTTTTATTTCCACGGGTTGATAAGCACTTCGCTGATTTATGGGCAGGCTATCCTACGATGGGAGGGGGATACCAATGTGACTCGGCCCAAATTGTCAATGCTGGTCAAGTTCAAGCTGCTCATAGCCTTCCGAGAGCTTCAGCGGTGCAGATACCTTGACGAATGGGATGCAGCAGTTGAACTTTTCCTTCAACGCCTACAAGGTATCTTAGAGGATGATGTTTATGACATTGTGGCAGAGTACTTTGATGCGAACTGGTTTACGGAAGCATGGCGAGGTCCGTGCATTTTTCACTTTATCTTACACAACCTGACCTCAGCTTTACAGACCATTGGACTGACATCGGTCTACCAGATGGGAAGCTCCGTGACAAAATCTCAACCAACAACTTTACCGAGCGTGCATTCAAGACATTTGATCAGATTTTCTTGGAAAATCGAGCGAACAAGTCGTAGGTATTATCCTCTTTCGAGATCTCACGCCGTTGACTTTGATCTTCAGCGCCTACCGTCTGGTGGTTATTATTGCAAATGAGTGGTTTGCGTACTACCAAAACTGGCGTCTAAAGTCCCGGAAAATCGACAAGGAGGCCATCAAAACTGCACAACGTGGTCATCGTTTGTGGAGCACGAGCAACGCTATAATGCCCACCACACCGGATGAAAGAGGACGCCGGAGGTGGCACGTAGCTTATCTTCCCAAAACTCAATAAATATACACAACTAGGAGTACCATCAGCAAAACGGGGAAATTGAAACAAGGCCTCACAATGCCTTGTAAACCCAGAAATCACGGTAAGGGCGACAATCCTTGTGAGTTTTCCGCAGGGCGCTATAAGGCACATGTGAGCCTTGGCAAGGGCCGCCAGAGTAATGAGTCGCGCCAGATTTACGGTGCTTACCGCGGTAGCGTGATGTGTAAGGCCTTGTACGGGATTTGACCTTCCATCATGTATAACCCACCTATAAGCAAGGTTTATTGTGGTGGCGATGATAAGGATTGACCTTGAGACATACCGTATAGGTCATCGACGATGCACGGCATAGGCTTCGTACCTTGTTCGTACCCTCCTTACCATTTGTGCTGCGAATATGGCTGTCGATCGAATCTCGATACAATATGAGATTGTGATACATTATGAATTACGATTAATTATAAAGACAACATTGCGGTAGTGATAATTATGGGACCTTTACTCCTCGGCAGCATCTACACGGCGACGCTTGGCAGACCTCTGCGAGAGGAGAAGGTCCATAGAGGTGGGCGCTGGTGGCTCTTCTTCGGTTGCTCCTTCTATGCCATCCTCAAATCCAAAGAGTTGTCTGTAAGGTCATTGGGATTCAGTATTTGATATAACTTACACCAGGCTTATCACGTACTGATTAAAGTGCTTGATGATATCTGCGCCATCATCCCCGCGACATATGGCAACAATGTTCCAGTAGAATGTCTTGTAGTCGAATGATCCATCGATCTGAGTCCACTCTGTCGCCGAGGAGATCGCAAAATGGGCCTAGGACGAGTGTTAAAATCAAGATTGTGGTAGTAAGAGTGCATGCGACTGACTTGAGTGGTGGCATACGCAATAGAGAAGGGAGTCATCGATGACATGCCCATGAGAGACGCGTTGCCCCTGCGACCCTTCTTGTACCCGGGACCCTGTAGCGCAGATGAAGGTCCTATGAAAATATGTTTTGCAACCTAAAGTCACGCCTTAGCAATGGTGAACCAGCATAGTAAAGACTCTACTCACTCGCAAAGGATAATGACCGAACATGAGGCCGGTTATAAGGTCATTTTCATCGAACTCTCGGTCGTCTGGGTAGAGCATATGTGGAAGATGGTTTGCGGTAACCCGCTTTGATCCCGAGAGAATCTCTTTAATGGTTCTGGAACACACAACATCATTAGCAATGATTCATGAGACAAATGTTAGGACGAACTCTTCGGTTGCTGGGTACTCGAGAGGACAAAGATGCTGGGCGGCCACAAGATGGTGAAATCCACGAAGATTTTTGTCGGTGGGAAGCGGTGGGTCCAACGCCTTGTTGGTGTCGAGTAAGAGGTAGGCGCCGACAGTCTTCTTGAGGCCAGTCGTATCGTTTGAGCGTGTGTTATCGAAGCCCTTAGCCATCTGCACCATCACAAAAAACAACAGGGCTTGAGGTTGGATGAAAGAATAACATACCTCACGTGCCAAGCAGTTGCGGAGACCACGGTTTGCAGAAAACTTAATCATCGTCTCCCTGAAACTGGGAAACGACTTGCAAAGAATCTCCCAGCTTTCAGCGAGATGGGCAGCCTCGACAGGGTCTCTGGTGAATACGAATGGTGGTGAGAAAGACATGAGAGCAGGCTGAAGAAAAGTACTCACATCGCAACACCTTCAGACTCTTGGTCAGAGTCGTCTTCATCCTCCGAATCCTCGCCTTCCTTCCGGATCCCCTCCTGGATCACTACATCTAGCTTGACCCAGGGGTCTCCTCCAAGCCTTGAGAAATCGCGGCCATACCGGTGTAAAGTCTTGAGCTTGATGAAGCTGTTGTTGTTGCCAGTGTCGTCCGTGTTCTCGTTCTCCTTGTCCCCGTCGGAATGCTTTCTAGGAGCAATGTGAATTTCTTCGTGCGGCAAGGTTCTAACACAAAGGTAGCAGCCACATACCTCTTTCGTCCCAGCTTGAGCACCTCGAGAGCAAGCTGCTTCACAAAGGAAGCCTCCTCGTCGTTGAGGTCTGGCTCGCCTTCAAACCCGAGCAATCCAGGAGAGGATGGCCTGCTTGCTGCCGGTGAGTTGTCGTGGGACGGAAGGTTGGTATTGTTTACAGCAAAGGGAGGCATGGGCGATGGGTGAGTCGTCGACAGCGGGGGCTCTTATAGGCTTCATGGCTGCTTGTTGTCAAGTTGTGGGGTGAGGTGGAGCGCATTGAAGACCGCTTCACGGTCACATGACCGGCTGCCGTTCTGAAATTCAAATAAAACCCTTCTTCACGACCCAAGTGGAACTCGATCCCTGGCTTTTCGGGTCTCTACTCCAACCTTACATTTTATGTGCGTCACTCGGTCTCTGTAACGCCACACAGCCCCACAAGCTGTGTGATGCACCACTTCGGAGGCGTCAGAGCAATATTACGGTGAGTTGAACTTTCTCGTTTCCATCCACATCTCCAGTTCGTTGATATCGATGGACTTGCAAAAGTTCAGGAATAAAGAGAACTCCTCCTCGGAGGCACATATCTCAGTCAAACCCATCGAAGTTCAACCACCCCAAGCTCAATCAAATCATGCCGACACTGTTATTACAAACGCAATTGCTGCACAGTATGACCTTATTCCGGAGGACGTAGAGACTTTACGTGCTCAGTTCCAAGTAAGCACTCATTCGCAATTGTTCTGTGCCCACTGGCAAACTGATTCTTATCGTGTGCCTACAGCTCTCTCTTCAACATCAAGTATTAAGCAATACCGGCCTGCTTTTACAGCAGAGACGAGCTTTGATGGATGCCACCACCAACGTGCCAGCCATTGATGCCCAGACAGCCTCGGAGTCTAGGATGATTGCTTCTGGTACAGGGGAGGGTCAACATTCTCCAAGATGGACAATCCCGTCTCAGGTCGACGTATGTTGATCAACCATATCTCTACTTCCTAAACTCAAGTCTAGTGCATTCAGGATTTTGTTACTGCCTGTATCAAGCATTTCCTCGTTACGGACACCTTCAAATTGCGTTTCTGTGACTTTGTAAAGACAGCACACGTGAGTAGCTATTGACTTACTCATTCTTTGCGTCTATCAATCAATCATGCAATCCCAGAGATATATCAAGAATAACTGTCTGAAAACCGATGTTCCCGAGTACTGGACCAACAAGCATGTCAAGTCGACAGTGGACAAATTTGTTGTCCGTAAAGCGTCCGATCTGCGCAGAAGTCTTCATAAAGAGGTATTTGTTCTGATTTCGGCCATTGTAACTTGTATAACTGATAGTTGGATAGGTTCTTCGTTCTGTGCATGTCGAGACCGCCACGCCACTCAAAAAGTTCGTGTACACTACGATCGCCCGTTACGATATCGACTACATTCAGAGCCACATCATTGACTCAGACTGGCATCCACGGGATTTCTTGACTAAAGAGCGTGTTGTCTGCTTCGCTTGGATGGTGAGCGACCAGTAATTTGACAGAAGCATATCAACTAATTTGTTTGATATCAGCGTTGCATTGCTACTCTCTTTACCATTGACGTCCCAGGCGACACGGATTTCGACAAGCGAGCATCATGGTACGCTACCTCATTAGAGTCACGCAGTCAAGACTGTGTTTTGGGCTTCGGTGATGATGCAGCTGCCTGGGAGAGGTACGTGAATCACACTGTACTGTTGAGATAGAGTCTCATTTCAATCTTTCATCTTCGTTCAGCTGGGGAAAACGGATCATTCAGGAGGAAATGCGATTAATGGAGAGTAGGTTGGCCTGCAAGAAGCGTGTAAATAAGTAGTATCTAGTGATATGATATGCATTCCCTCGTTGAATCTTCTTGAAACTGAACGTGCACGTAAGCTGCTTGATATCATGAGGCTTGCCCGACTTCACAAAGTTGCCGAGGTTCAGCAACATGAGCACAGCCACCTCTACGTCATTTTACGCGGTCACGCAGCTGAAACATAGTTGAACTTTCGTGTCGCCGCACCACCATCTCACACACTCTATACACCTAGTATCTTCATCGTCAGATGTGATGCTCAAGCACTGTCTATTCCTTCTGATAATAATACTTTCTTTGCTTCTGATCTGATCTCGAATTCCGAACTTCACCGGGGAAATGCAAAATCTGCCAACAGCGCAGACTCACAGATGCGACATTTGCAAGAACTATAATACCGATACCTCCCGAGGTCTACAGCGTCACAAGGCGTACTGCTCATCGACCTCAGTCTACGATGCGGACCTTGAGGGTGTCCAGAAAAAGTTCTTGGCCAAGAGGGAGCGAAAGCGACAGAAGAAGAAGAAGTTGCGCAACCTAGAGGTGACTGGGGAGATGGAGGGTATACCTGAGGAGCATGGTGGTCTTCAATGTGAGGAGAACTCGGAGTACAATCGTAACATCTCTGTCCCGCGAGATGTGATTTCCGTGAGTCAAACTATCCATCTTTAAAGCCGTGAAATAAGACTAACATATGTACAGCAGCCGATGGAGACTGACGAGCCCCATCTCAATTGTGATCCCGAGAACGGAGGCCCCGCTTGCGATCCACAGAGTCCAGAGCCAGAGACTTCTGCAACCGGCCGGCCTGTACGCAAGAAACGTCCAACGTGGAAGCTCCTCGAGCTCCTTCCCGAACCTCCTACCCCCGTTCCCGACCCTATCGACGATCCTAGCCCACCAACACCACCCCCACAAAATATTCCAGAACCTACGCCCTTCGTTTGGCCGGGTATCAAGACGGCCGCCAATAGCTTTGGCATGTTTCGGGAATATCCATCACGACCGACACACAATCCCGACGACACTATCTTTCTCGATGATCTGTCATATGCCTCTCAACGTACCACCTCTACTTCCTCTAGTCAAACCTCCTCCGCCGGCGTCACTTCTCGCTTTGCCCCTCCCGTCCCAGATACAGCGCCGCAGAATTCCGACTTCTCACCCTTCAAGAATTTCTCCATTTTTGCGTTGATGAATTGGATGTGGACAGGTTCTGGAATGAAGTCTGTTGGTGAAATGGTCAAGCTTGTTGACATTTTACAGTCACCTTGGTTCAGGAAAGACGACTTGAAGGGATTCGACATCAAGCAGGAGACCGCTCGAGTCGATGCAATGACTTCGAGTAGTACGAGCTCGACTCCGCTCAGTCCTCAGGATGGATGGCACGAGGTGAACGTGAAGATCCGGGTTCCGGATGGTGACGAGTATGACTCTGAGTCTGAAGCTCCGGTTTTTGAGGTTCCCGGTCTTCACATCCGTAGCGTCGTTGAAGTGATCAAAGCCGTCGTTTCTGATGCTGGGTCAACTTCCTTCCACTATACGCCTTTCAAACAGTTTTGGTCACGCCCCAACGACCCATCCCCTCCCCCGGAACGCGTCTTTGATGAGATGTACTCATCAGATGCGTTTATCGATGCTCACATCAAGATACAGTCGCAGCCACCTGAGCCGGGATGTACTCTGGAGCGGGTTGTCTTGGGAATGATGGCCTGGTCAGATTCGATGCATCTGGCGAATTTCGGTGATGCATCGCTCTGGCCTGCATATCTTCTCTTCGGAAACCAGAGCAAGTATACGAGAGGCAAGCCTCGCTCTGCTGCTTGCCATCACATCGTTTACATGCCAAAGGCGAGTCTCATTCCAGCGTCTTTACCGATCCCTTTTTTTACAAAGTTTCATAGCTTCCGGATTCCTTCTTCGATTGGTTCACCGAACTCACTGGGGAAGGTCCGACTGCAGAAACCATCACACACTGCAGACGCGAGCTCATGCAGGCTATATGGGCTCTGATACTTGATGACAAATTCATGGAGGCATATGTCCATGGCATTGTCATCCTTTGCCCAGACGGTATCCGTCGACGTTTTTTCCCCCGCCTATTCACATATTCTGCCGATTACCCCGAGAAGTAACGATATTTTCAGTTGCTCTCACGTCTTCTTACTGACTCAATCATCTGTATAGAATTCTGTTGGCCACGATTCGGAACATTGGCCTTCGTCCATGTCCGAGATGCCTAATCCCAAAATCGCAGTTTGCGGAGATGGGAATGAAGCGAGATTCTAAACGGCGGGAGAATCTTGTACGAGTCGATGATGAGCGTCGATCTAGGAGAGTTTCACAAGCACGGTCGTTCATTTATGAGATGGGGTATGGAGTCAAGAGCACTGCCGTCGAAAATGTTCTTAGTTCAACTTCTGAGGTTCCCACAACCGTACGTTGAACTTCCAAGGATCACCCTTGGCATATCTCATCATTTTTTGCAGAACATCTTCTCCGAGAGGCTCAAGTCCTTTGGATTCAACTTGTATCTCATGCTTGTTGTTGATTTGATGCATGAATTTGAACTTGGAGTGTGGAAGGACGTGTTCATCCATCTGATCCGAATCCTGATAGCTCAAGGCGGTACTTCTATCCAGAAATTTAATCAGCGGTACGTACCACGACTCCTTTGGCGATGGAATCTATCCTTAATCAAAAATTCCTATCAGATTCCGCCAGGTTCCTTCCTTTGGCCGTTCGACCATTCGGCGGTTCTCCCACAATGTATCAGCAATGAGAAAATTGGCAGCCCGTGATTTCGAGGATATTCTACAGGTAAACCACACAACTCCGATCTCGAACAAGTCATCCTTGCTGATTTTCAACCCTACTTCAGTGCGCAATTCCTGTATTTGAGGGCCT
Source organism: Baeospora myosura (assembly GCA_001179705.1). Classification (NCBI taxonomy): domain Eukaryota; kingdom Fungi; phylum Basidiomycota; class Agaricomycetes; order Agaricales; genus Baeospora; species Baeospora myosura. The sequence continues at coordinate 14,469 of CEMG01178967.1, forward strand.
CCTTCCACCTCCGCATGATGAAATTGTACTCGATCTTCTGTATGCATTGGCAGAGTGGCACGCTCTTGCCAAACTTCGACTGCACACGGCATCCACTCTGAAGCTTCTCGAAGATGCTACGACGGCCCTCGGCCAAAAATTACGACGATTCAAGCGTGATACATGCTCAGCATTTGACACGCGTGAGCTACCCAAAGAGGAGGCCGCTAGAGGACGCCGACAAGCACGGCGATCAGGAGTATCCCCAGCAGCGGCCCAAGCTGCACCCATGCGGAAGAATTTGAAGAAGGAGTTCAGCATGTCGACCCCAAAGATGCATTTTCTTGGAGATTATGTTCGGACGATTGCTATGTTTGGAACAACGGACTCTTATTCAACTCAGATAGTATGTTCATCGAAGTTTCTATACTGCATTTGAGCTAATCAGAGCTGATTCTAGGGAGAGCTCGAGCATCGGAGAATAAAGCGATTTTATGCCCGCACCAACAAGAACAATGCTGTATTCCAGGTGGCAAGGCTCGAGCGTCGTGAAAAACTTTTACGTGCGATCCGACGACGTGTCTTCGACAAGCTCTCCCGCTCTTCAGAAACAGCCAATGGAACGTCTGGTCTGGACAAATCATCGACACCTCCAGCTGATCACACCAGCACAACATCAAAAAAGAGAAAACGGCCCCGAAAGCAACGCAAATCTACAGCTCATGTCTCCTATGAGGATACCGAGCCATTACCTTTCACCTCTCCTGACCAGCACTATCACACATCCCGATCCCGTAATTTCCCACAAAATATCACCCTCTTTCTCCAAGAGCACGATGGCGAGCCGGAAACTATGGCAAGTAGACTCGCCGTGATTACTGTAACTGCCAGGCTGACGCAATACCCTCAATCACGATTCACAGGACTTTCTGCCCAAGCTTCAAGAGCATCTTCTCGGCCGCCTTATGCACTCGGACTGGAGCGGTGACGGAAACGAATTCACAGCAGATCAGAGGTCAAAGCTCGTCATTCAAAATAATCGCTTCTATCGTCACAAGGTCCTCCGTGTGAATTACACCACCTACGATATTCGACGCGAGCAAGACTCACTCAATCCCCGAACCCATTCAGATGTCATGATGCTCGCACCAGTCGACGATGTCAAGCGTCATCCTTTTGCCTATGCTCGCATACTAGGCGTCTTCCACGCTGATGTGGTCCACCATGTCCCTGGCGCAAGTCACGTCCCCACTTCAATGGATTTTCTTTGGGTCCGAAGGTTTCGCATCGTTCACACGATCCGCGGGGGTTTCAGGCGTAAACGGCTCTATCGATTGGAATTCTTACCGGACAGTGACCCCCACGCTTACGGGTTTCTCAATCCTGACGAGGTGATCAGGGCGGCTCATCTAATTCCAGCATTTCACCACGGTCAAACGAATGCCGCTCATGATTTAACCGAGTGGGAGGATGATGACGAGGGCGATGTGGATTGGAAGTTCCACTATGCTAGCATGTAAGTACTTACTACTCCATTATCCTCAGGCTTATGAACCCCATCTGCCCTCCAGTTTTCCGGATCGTGACATGTATGTGCGTTATGCCGGTGGAGGACCGGGCCATTTCCACCTCGATACGGAAGATATTCGCCTACCGCAACATCAAGACGATCCTGACTCTGAAGCCGAATGTGATACGGACGACATCTCATTGTCAATGTCATCCGATGGTTCTGAGTCCAGCTCCGGCGAGATGTCGTCGGGCGATGGCGGCGGCGATGCGAGCTCGGACATGGATGATGTTGACCCCGAGGATGGCGAGGGTGAGGGTGTTGCAGAGGTTGAGGATCAGGAGGGCTACGCACCATTATGACGTGCTCGGAGCATAGCTCATACAGTGTCTACTCTCTATCGCGGAGGACAGTGTATGATGTCACTTCTCAATTAGGAATAGTAGATTTTGGCGAGGTCAGCTAGCTAGCCTCGCCGATATCTACTATTCACTGTCTGGCACGTTCCCATACATTTCCCATTGACAATTGTATCTTGTTGTGATCATTCGAATGAAATGGGCATGTTCAAATATCCACATGAATATTCGCGAGCTCAAACTGCCCTCATGTTTTTTTCCATCGTGAGAGATAGGTCGGAGTTTAAAATAAGACCTTGCAAGGTCAGACAAGGTGCGACCAATCTGTTGAGCGGTTCGTGAACCTGGCTACCGTGTATAAACACCCATAGACTCTCACTCACGTTACATCAGACTACAAACTCTTGTAACCCTATCAGAAGGTTTTTCATTGCCTTGTAAGCCCTCACAGAGTATCATCAAGTCGATAGATTTTCACATTCGCTACAAGGTCTCGCCGGATTCTCCCCAATTTGCT
>CEMG01178977.1:0-13948 GCA_001179705.1 Baeospora myosura
GTTCATCCGCCCCATGCAGTCGCGTTGCCGTATGTGCAACTCTTGGACCAAAATACGGCTCTTCCTGCTGTCTATCGCACGCCGTGCGCTGGTGTTCCCTGTCTTTTTGAAACCAACATTCCTCTTCTTTCCGATCTATCTGTTGAGGTCTCATCAGCTGGCCATATACTGCAGCACGAAGCGGCGAGCTCGGAGCTGTTGGACGAGGCGGAGAAGTTGAACTACCTTCAATTCCCGCTCTCCAAGGCAGTTGATGGTAGGTCAGACACGGCCTTCTGCACCTTGCACAGTAAGATATGTTCCATGTATTGACCACAGCACGACCGCTGACTTGATGTTCAGAACCCAGGCATGGGGACTACCTCATGATGGACCATATACATCAGGTGGATGTACAATGGTCCCAGATAGAGATGGTGTTTCTAGTCGACGTAAACGCAGAGGCAGTGTTGCGGAAGTCTGGGTTCAGCTCCCTGGTAGACGACGACTGGGTATGTACTCTTCTCTCTTCAATTGTCCTCGCCAAAGCTCGCTTCACTTAACATGATATAGGTAACATCAAAGAATCAACTTTCCTGCCGCGAGACCGCGATCGCTTCAGACCCTGCGACCTCCGGGGAGGCCGTTTTGCGAGAATGCAGTGTTCAGATGTTTCCTGATGGCCAGGCTGAGAGCCGACGCTTCTTCCGGACTACACTCGAGGAAGCCGATGCAGGAGACAGGTGGTGCATTTATGAAATGTGGTTACGGGGCTCACGCTTGTCCAAAGAAGAGAGAGACGAGTGAGATGGGAGATGCGATGCAGCCTCAGATGTTGGCGCCCCATGGTCACTTTGAAACTATCGTGCATTGACTGACAGTTTTGCGTCACTTGGATACTCTCTATGCTGATACTTGGATAGCATTTGTGTATGATAATGTAGTTAACTCGGAAGATGTTTGATTTCTTGTAATTTGTCGTGAGAGCCTCGGTGAGGCGGGGGTGGTCAATGCGGGGTTACGCTTACGTCACTGCCCCACCTATTTCTGGATTCTGCAGCTGGACAGCGACCGCACTTGAACATCCTTGATTCTCAGCCTTCTGCGATGCTAACTGGCGTAGCACGCCGGAGTGTATCGAACGCTCTCTCCATTCACACGAGAAGGTCAATATCCGTTCAGGTATTTAGCCAATAGTGGTACACTTTATTCACCGTCTAAAAGTTTCCAGTCTTTGCTACACGGATCCCCAGAGGCCAAGAAGGCAGGCGACCTTGACGTCCAGCAGCATTCTCGAATCGTTGGTCGAGGAAAATACATCCATGGCTTCGAAAGTAAGATTGGTTTGTGTGGTGCGGGCGCTGGCATGTTGATCAACCATCCCTTGTTTCAGTTCACCGTGTCAAGCCAGACAAGACGGCAGAGTACAAGGAGGCAGCGTACGTATTTTAGGACATGGACAAACGGTTCATTCATCTGAATCGTCACTTACGTGTCCACAGCGAGAAATACTACTTGGGCCTGATAAAGGATCCCGAACTCCACGTAAAGCTAACGGGCAACTGGGAGACAACCATCGGAGAACAAGACACGTTCTTCCACATTCTCGAGTATGAGAACTATGGTGGATACGACAAGACGACCAAACTTATCCAGTCGTCAGAGGTGGGCGACACCTTATCAGCGAATGGACTCATTCTGAACCGCGTGCCAGCACTTGAAAGCGTACCAGAAAATGGTCCCATATTTGACATCCCGCTCGTCACAGCTCAACCAGGAGTTTGCATTCTTCCCGACAGCACCACCTCATGCACAGGGAGGTATCTTTGAGCTCAGGTCATACCAGCTCAAAGCCGGTAGTCTGTTGGAGTGGGAACACGCGTGGTTAGCTTCTCTCTCCGTCGTCATACTTTCTCAGCTAGCTGAACTACACTCTCAATGAACGTAGGCGGAAAGGGATCGAAGCTCGCCGCCAATTCGTTGCTCCAGTAGGTGCATGGTTTTCGCAGGTTGGAAGGTTGCACCAGGTTCACCACATGTGGCAATACCCGTGCGTATCATCTCACCTCGGTCCTCTCAGAATAGCTTTAACGTTTCATTGCAGGAACTTGGAGATTCGGAAGGAGCTTCGCGAGAAAGCATGGCAGATCGATGGATGGGCAGAAACTGTGGCCAAAGTGAGTTCTGCTGGCATTTATGAAAACATGGGGTCTCTTACATATTCCCTCTAGACCTCACAAGTGGCGAAATTCATGGACTCCTTCATCCTTTCGCCGCTACCTTTCAGTCCTCTTAAGTAAAGTGGATGGGCCCTTACCCCGTTGCCGTTGCCCTCGGCCTCCTCCATCTGGCCTCTACAAATGACCATCACGTTACTTCCGTCTTGAGACAAATCCTCGAGAAGTGGTCGCAAATATCGGAGATGAAGCCAGATGCAGAACGGAGTTCAGGTAGCCATGCTTGGGGTTTATACTTGTACTAATACATGCGGAATGACTCTAACACCGAGTACTGATTCTCCTACTACGAATGTTAGGAGACTTAGACAGAGATCTAGGAGGTCGACGTTCTCTAAGGCTTGGTCTTGGGAGCTGAAGCTTTCAACAAGCTTCAAGCCGCAGATGGTGCAAGCATTGTACCCAGCACAGATAAACGACGCTGATTGGCTTCTCCAACCGAGCCAGCTCAAATCCGTCGTCGGACTTTCGGGCCTTTGAGCCGCGATTAGATTCATAATCGTCATGCCCGTCACGTGGCTGCCGATCGACAATTTTGAAGGTCATGGCATTGGCCGGAATCAATTGGCCCGACTTGCCTCTTCTGAGACTCATACCCACCCGCGTTCTTCACCATATCGCACTTAGCAGATCATCAGCAGAATCTATCCGTTTCACGAAGCTTGTCGACGTCAACTCGCATCATGGAATGGCGTGACTCCGACCCGTCTGAAGAGGAGAACGATAACATTGGCGACTCGAAAGCTGCTTCGCGCAAAAGGAGTAGCAGAGGTATGGAAGTCCTCTCGACTGTAACCATATGCTCGATGATCTGACCGTTGTCATACTAGCCTGCGACCAGTGCCGCAAGACAAAGAGCAAGTGTGAGCGAGGCGGAGAGGGCACTCAGTGCAGGAGTTGCGCACTGACTGGTACAGGTGAGCCATCAGGCATGCGTCCATCTTCAAATCTGAACTTCCGGAATAGAATGTACATATAATGGTAGGCGCCAGTACTTCAAAAAATGGAGGATAAGTACCTGACTCATTTCTACCACTCAGGACCTAGTTATAAGCGCGGACCCCCGAAAGGCTACATCCACGCTATTGAACAGAGATGGCACCAGGTCGAATCGCTGTTAGGAGCGGTAATGCAATGCTCGGATCCAAGGGTGCAAAGTGTTGTGACGGATTTGCGGCGAGATGACCTTGCGAGAGAGATTTTAGCCAGGGTTGACGCGGGACCCTACGTGAGCACCATACGAATGAAATTGGTGCGCAGTCGTGTTAATTTGACGCATATAGGGACCCTCTGGTCGACTCAAACAACCAACGGGTGCAACCAAGGAAGATTTTTTTGCATCTGTCCTCAAGAGTAACGAAACGTCTGAATCCACGGCGGCGCGTGATCCTTCTCGTTCACGAAGACAGTCCCGAGTCTCGCGTGAAAAAGTCTCTGCTACTCAAGGTGCACCGAAGTCCTATAGGGATATGCGTCTAGAATGTCACTAAAGCTTTAGCATCCCCTAGATCGCGGACTTACTGTAGCTCCAACCCGAGAATGGCAAGAGAACCTTGCCAGGCAATTAGCTTTATCTACGGGTGCCTCTTCTTCCAAGTATGGACCTACTTCTACCCCAGCCCTTTTCGATAGCACGGGTGCACAGAGACGACGATTGGACCTACCTTCTTATGATGAGCGCCATCCTGTGGAGTGGAACGGCATGTATACAATGGAATCAGGTTTGAATCTCTCGGGGTTTCTGGCCTTGATGATGCTAATTTCGATTGCGAAAGAATCGGAGGACCACGACTCCCTCAGAGATCCGACCGAGTTGATGGGGGAACTCTCACTGGATGAAAATTCAGAGGTAGGCAAATCAACTGTAGGTGTGCGTTTAAGACTCACATTGAAGTAAGATCCGTTATCATGGACGGGCTAGTGGATTACATCTACTTGATAAAAGCGAGCGCTCAGATAACCGGGTCGAGGGCGGAATATGGTATGTTCATGTGATGGCTTTTCCAATATATCCTGACCATATCCTAGGAATATGCCGATGGCGAGAGTCTGGCCGCCTTCCAAGGATCATATGCAGCATCTTGCTCAGCTTGCCCAGCAAGAAGACAATTTCCAGCTGGAGTTGCCCCCAATACATGTACAAGACCACATGATTGCGCTCTACTTTACCTACATACATCCTGCTTTTCCTGTCATCCACAAGACTAGGTTTCTTACAGATTATGAAGCTAGGTAAGCAAAAGGCATTTTCCGTGTCCACGAACGTTTTGTTGACCAATCTTACCCAATCAGCAAGACGAGGTATGTCGCTATGCATGATATGCAAAGTCTATCTCAACGGAGCGCACATTCAGTGGAGCCAGTCCACCATCTTCAAATGGCTCTCCGAAGCCAGAGCCACCTCAAAAACTGTCTCCTCTGCTTCTGTTGTCCATGTTCGCAATCACATCTCGGTTCTGCGAAGGCGACAGCCCCTACCCTCCGAAGGGCAAGATGTGGGAAGCCGGCTGTTCCTATTTCGACGATGCAAAGGCCCTAATATGTCAGTCCATCACTGCCATAGACCATTACGAAGATCTTATCCCATGTTATACAGCCAAAACCTTTCACCAGGCTCGTGCATGCACGGTTCAGTCTTTATTGCTGTTGGGTTATCGAGAATTTGGAATTGGAAGCATGGAACAAGCGTGGATTTACATCGGTAAGGATTCATTGATATCTTATGATGCAAGAGCAAGTCTGATGTGTATCAACAGGCATGGCCATACGGATGGTCAGTTTCAGATGATGATCTTGAAGTATCCTAACTGATCACCTAGACAGGCGGTAGATCTTGGATTGAACTGCAACTCAGAGCATTGGAAGTCCCATGGCCATTCTTTGTTCACTGAAGAGGAGACGCAGACCCGCCGCCAGATATGGTGGGCATGCATTCTGGCTGACCGGTATCTACGATTTTCAGCATCAGTTTGTATCATCAACTGATCGTTATCAATAGCTATGGATCGGTCTACATGGGTATGGATCGGCTTTGTGGTTGGTATCGATCTGCTCACTCTTTTCTAGGTCGACCCATAATCATTCAGGATGGCGATTTTGACGTCCCACTTCCAGATAATCTTCAGGTGACTTTGCGACCCTCAATGTGATCCGCGTTGAGCCATTGACACAATGATCACGACTAGGGCGACGATTACCCATGGCGACCACTGTTAACGGACACCATTCAAGTCACTTATCCGCCGGTACCTTGCAGAGCTATGAGTTGTTTCGCTGCACTCGGGAGGCTTTGTACGCTTTCACCTATAAAGATAACTGCATCGCGCCCATGATTCTTCTCTCTTTCCTTTACAGCAATCCTTATCGGGAAAATCGTTTCGAAAATCTACCCAATCCGGCCGTCGCGTGCATCATCGCGGCGCGCACTACTGATTACTCTAGAGAGCGAGCTGGACCAGTGGTACATCGGTCTCCCAGACTCGCTTCGATTTGATTCTCTCAACAAACGTAATGTACCATCACCGCATATCCTCTTCCTGCATATCAGATACTGGGGGACTGTATTACTTCTGAATCGGGCATTGTAAGTTCTTCACTCTATCCAATGGAGGAAATAATTGTGACGTTGATGTTCCATCAGCATTCCAAATTGGAAGAGGTAAGATAGCGGTTACCGGAAGGACCAGATGCTAAGCTATATACAGTATGGCCTCGGCTACGCAGAACTCAACGCTGGAGTTGAAGGCATTTGATCTGTCACAGAGCGCAGCAACTCATGTTAGCGCTATAAGTGAGCCTATCTACCCTATTACCTATTTCTTTCTGGTAACTAAATTTCGCAGTCACCACCTATCGCGAGACTTTTACGTTGAAGAGATGTTCACCTTTCCTCACGTCGTATATTTTTGGGGCCGGGTGAGTCTTCAGGACAGCCTTACTTCCCTGGTGCTAATTAAGGATTTAGTATTATGCACGTCTTAACATGTTCGAAACCTTCTTGTTGTACGCGTCCATCAACTAAACTTCTCCCCAGTGACTCTTCGGCCGTCGAACGTGCAAGCTTCGGTCGGTCTAAGTCAATGTTTGACTGCCTTGAAAGATATGGAAGTGAGTTATTTTCTGACACTGATCGATGAAAACCTCATGTCGTTGTGAAGATGCTTTGGCCCAGCGCAGCCCGTGCCTGGGAGCTGTTGAGTGGCGCAAAGATAGGCCCCGACGCTCACCAGCACCCTACAGCATCACCCGAACGCCACAAAAGAGATGCCGATGACGCTTTTGGACATGAGAAGAATTCTGATTACCTCCAGCGCGAAGCGTTTAGCTCAACGGGCGGGGAGCAGCAACCTATTTTCCCACAGGGAAATGATCCAGGTGTTCAAGATTTGAGCACGCGGATCATGGCTCACATGTTAGGATTGGATGTCCCGGGTATCGAGCCGTCGACGTCCTTTTATCCTGGCTATGAATGGTGGCCTCGCACAAACCCCGGTCAAGGCCATTCTCAGCTTTCTTCCAATCAGGGAACCCCATTGTTACATGGTGCAAGTGACACGAGTATTATGGCCGCTCCGATGACAGATTACGATGTGAGAAATAATGATGCTTGGCTCCAGAGTGGTGCGGCGAATCCTGGGTATTCTTTCGATTATAATAGCTATGGCCTATGATAGACAGTTCAGTCCTGTACGATTCGAGTTTGTATGTAATATCAGAGTGGGGCTCAGTGGGCGACCAGTTGTGGGCTCCAGTGTATCTACGGAAGCACATGTGATCGTCCTTGCCGAAATGGGGCCTTATGGGGCCAGGGACCCCGAACTACTAGATCGATCTGGGAACAATGAACAGCTTACGTAAGGGTGGACCCACAAGAAGTAGCTTGTTTATCTATGTCGCGTTAGTACCCGACGCCCAGCCCCCACATTGTCATGTCCAGCCTGCGTAACATCCTCAACCCAGATGACGGGCGCAAGAGATCAGTCAGGTAAGAAACCTTTTGCAGGGGTGTATACAGCCTGATTTACCTGGAATACAAGGCTTCCTGTTGACTACGAGCCCACACCGTCGACGAGTGAGCTGCCGTCCTCACCAGCCTCAGTAACTAGTGATCACTCGCCACCGGAGGACCCTGTGGACGAGGTAGATCACCAGGATCATGAAGAACATCCAAACTGTCCAGACACACTGGATTGTCTGCCAGACACGGATGGGCGGCCCCAGCACACACTTCCCGTGATACTTCGCTGTGCGATTCTGGGAAGTCAAAGAAAACGCCTCACAATTCGTGGCATCTATGCTGCTATGGAGGGGAAGTACCCATATTACAAGACAGCCGGTCCTACATGGAAGGTGGCTCCGTTTCTTTCTGCATCAAAAATCCGTCCTAACAGCTTCCCCCATAGCAATCTGTCCGCCATCATCTCTCTTTGAATCGCCTTTTCGAAAGACAACCTCGTCCCGCCACTGATCCAGGATTTGGCTCGTACTGGACAGTGAACCTTGCTGCACCTCCAGGAACAAAGCGACCACGGAAACGTGGTCGGCCTAACAAAGACGTCGATTTAGATGGCGCTTCGTCCAAAAAAAGAGGTCGTCCTCGGAAAGACAATGAGTCTACTATCACCATGACCAGTAACCACGACGCTGCTCACGAGGATTACGAAATGTCACACTTTGACGAGGATCGTGATGGCGGCCACCATCCCTCTGACGAGGATGGATTTGAGAGTGAAGAGGAGGTAGTGCTGCATCCATTTGAACGTCGAACATCCCTCGTTGGCTTGAGCCCCTACCCTCGGTCATCATCTTCCACCTCCAACGTACCCCGGCATCCTGGGTACGAGGAGGACTCCCACAGCATCATCGAGAAAATGCAGATCGAGATGGCGGGGCTTAAACGCCAGTCTTCCGATGCAGTGTCTCTGTCTATCCGACTCACAGATCAGCTCTCGCAAGCGCAGGCTGAATCCTCGAGGGCGAAGTCAGCCTTGAGGTCGGCGGAGGCTATGCTTGGGGAGGAAACAAGGAAAAGACGGGATGCCGAACAGATGGCCGACGAGGAAGCGAGGCAGAGACGGGCTGCTGAAGCAGCGTTGAGAACCCTTCAGCAGCGATTGCCTGCTTCATGATTGCATTGCTGGCGCCCTGGTAGGCTGCCAGATCAGAATCATTATTTATATTTTACTGCTCCGACTCGTAGTGCTTTAGCGAAACCTCTCTCATTATATGGAACGGCAGAAGATTCTGACCTTACAAGACCTGATAGACTTTATAATATGTAGTTATACCCTGCATAGCTCGTATACGTAGCCGTCCTTCCTTATCCACATTTTCCCCTGCAACTGTGGCAGTGCTTCTGTCTGCTTTTGGTCAGGCAACGCAGGTCCACAAATCAAAACAACGCCTAAAAATTTCGTGTTTGCGAGATCGAGACGTCTACTCAACATGGCCATAGCTGCACCTCGTCCTAAGCTCCGGACAGCGTAAGCGTACTTCTAAGCTTTTGTAGTTGATGCTCATAATGTTCAAGTTTCAAAAAGGCTCGGACGATCGCACCGTTGTACACCTCTGGACCTGTTGCTGTTACTCCGGACGGGTCAAAAATCGTAACTTGCGTTGGGGAGGAGATTCTGTTCACCGAGGTATCCACTGGAGCTGAGATCTGCCGGTTTGCCAGTGTACGTTCTTTTTCCTTCCCTGTACCGCGATGTGCTAACATAGATTAACAGGACTTTGAAGCAGCGACAGCCCTCTGTATATCCCCTTCTTCCACCCATCTTTCAGTCTTCACATCCTCACAGTCTTTGCGGATTTTCTCTCTATCGACATCTCTGGCACAGGTTGTTCAACCTATACGAGTGGTAGCACGCGCACACGATGCTCCAGTCCATGTCTGCAAAGCAGACCCCACCTCTACCTATCTTGCTTCGGGATCCGCTGATGGTGTCGTCAAAGTATGGGACATCGTACGCGGTTATGTGACGCATGTATTCAAGGGTCATGGAGGCGTCGTCAGTGCATTGGCTTTCAACTATCCTCAGGATCCCTCCTCTATCAGCCAGAAGCGCACCATGCAGTTGATCACCGCCTCGGTCGATACACGGATACGTATCTTCGAACTGTCCACCACAGCTGGGTCCAAGGGTAGTCTCAAACCTCAAGCAGTACTAGAAGGCCACGTCTCGGTCCCCCGTGGTCTGAGTGTTTCGTCCAATGGCAAATGGCTTGTCAGCGGAGGAAGAGACTCAGTTGTTCTCGTCTGGGACCTTGAGTCTTCAGACGACACTGCGAGCAGTAAAGACCCCAAAAGCAAAGGGAAAGGCAAAGCGGCCGGACCTACACTTGCAAAGACCATCCCCATTCTGGAGCGAGTGGAGGCTGTTGGTATCTTGGACTCGGACTCGGACGTTCCAGGGACATCATCTGGCTCCGGTAAAATCAAGTTCTACACTGGTGGCGAAAACGGCGTCATCAAGGTATGGGATGCGCTTGAAGGGTCCGTTCTTTTCACACTGGGCAGAGAGCGTGCCAACCGAGGTGAAGACGAGGAAGAGTCGACGCAAATAGTCGACGTTCTGTAAGCATAAACCACTAGCTTCATCTTTCCTAAGCTGATTCGTCTTCAAGATACACCCCTGCCACTGCTACAGTGATCTCGGTTCATGCCGATCAAAATATCCTATTCTACTCTCTTTCGACAAGATCTCTCACCCGTCAACTCGTAGGATACAACGACGAGATTGTAGATGCCACCTTTCTCTCCCCTCGCTTGTCGTCCCTATCACCGCCTCCCCGCGACTCACATCTAGCCCTTGCGACAAACTCTCCTCTCATCCGGGTTTATTCCACAACCAGCCAGGATTCGCGTCTTTTGGAAGGACATACCGACATCGTCCTGTCACTTGACCACAGTGCCGACGGCTTCCTACTCGCCAGTAGCAGTAAGGATCGATCTGTGAGAATATGGGCGCCTCTGAAACCCGGCGCAGAGGGCGAGTCTGAGTGGGGTTATCAGTGTGTGGCCGTCTGTGAAGGGCACGCAGAAAGTGTAGGAGCGCTGGCTTTGTCCCGCCAGGCCGGGTCAGAAGAGAGCCTCAGCACCTCCTCCCCTCGCTTCATGTTCACAGGCAGCCAGGATAGGACGATCAAAATGTGGGATCTCTCGGAAATCTACTCGACTTATGCGGACTCTAGCAATGCAGCGGACCCTATGCGGTGCAAGAGTCTGATGACGCTGAAGGCTCACGAAAAGGACATCAACTCTCTTGACGTCTCACCAAACGATAAACTGCTTGTTTCTGGCTCTCAGGATCGAACTGCCAAGATCTTTTCCATCGATTACCTTGGAGGCTTGAGAGAGCTGGGGGTCTGTAAAGGGCATAAACGGGGTGTATGGACTGCGAAGTTCGGGCGTGTTGAGAGGGTCCTAGCCACAGGAAGTGGGGACAAGACGGTGAAGCTATGGAACTTGGACGATTTTTCATGCGTGAAGACGTTCGAGGGGCATACAAATTCGGTGCTTAGGGTCGACTTCCTCAATGCCGGAATGCAGCTCGTAAGCTCTGCTTCTGATGGGCTGGTCAAGCTATGGAATGTGAAGGACGAGGAGTGTACGACGACGATGGATAATCACGAAGACAAGGTAGGTAGTATTCCCTCAAGACTACAGTCTGCATCTGACGCGTTATTAGGTGTGGGCCCTTGCCGTTAGCTCCAATGAACGGACGATCGTCTCTGGTGCCGCGGATTCAGTTGTGACTTTTTGGGAAGATTGCACAGAGGAACAGGAACAGGAGAAAGAGGCAAAGCGAGAGGATACAGTTTCAAAGTCAGTATCACGCCTATCACTTGTGCGATTTGACTCATTGGACCTCGCAGAGAGCAAGATTTCCTCAATTATCTCTCCCTGAACGATTATCGCAAGGCGATACAGCTAGCGTTAGCTATGGAGCAACCTGGGAGGCTGCTGTCTCTCTTCACGAAGATACGGTCCTCCTCATCATCAGACGACACACTAACAGGAGATGCGTCAGTGGACGAGGTGCTCCGAACTCTATGCAATTCCGACCTCGCCAAGCTCTTAGGATTTGTGCGTGATTGGAATGTCAGCGCCAGGACAAGCCGTATTGCTCAAGGCGTGCTCAACGCAATCGTCAAGCTGCGCCCAGCGGAGAACATAATGAAAGCATTTACAGATGACAATGCACTAGAAGGAGGTCAGCTTGTCGTCGAGCCAGGCAAGACTGCGGCGACCGGAGGTACGGCGCTGAAGGAGCTGATAGATGCACTGGTTCCCTACACAGAGAGGCATCTGACTAGGCTGGAGCGCTTGGTGCAGGAGAGCTACATGGTGGATTACATCTTGGCGGAAATGGATGATGGCATGATCGATGGTGAAGTTGAGGATGTGAATGGAATGGATATCGACGAAAATATGGCCTACTAGGATGCAAAAAGTATGGTACAGCCCCTTATGACACCCAATATCAACAACTCTGACTCGCGACTCTTCCCAGCTGACACCCCTGCACACCATTGAATAATAAGACCCAATCCCCATCCTTTATACCGTCCTTTCTCAGCATACCCTCTTCCGCCTCCTGAACTCGTCCCTCCTGCAACAGCCAACGACGAAGCACACCTGACAGACATCCTGAAGATGCTGGCGGAGTCACCCAACGGTATGTCTGGAAGAAAGCGACATTGGAGATGGATGCTTCTGTGATATGATTGTGCTCGTTGTAAAGGATGACCTCGGTCGGTATGGTGGTAGGATCGGTATTAGGAGTTATGGGGGTTATAGAAAAGCGTGAACGGGCCTCATTATAGGCGACTCGTTGAGTGGTTTTCGTTGATGTGAATACGGAGGAGGGCGTCGGTTGGGAGTCGAGGTACACTTTGAATACTGGGCCATAGAGAGAAGGGTTATCGGTGGTGGGATTGAAAAATGTAGCTGCCGTCGGATCTGCTGTGAAGTTCTGCGCAGGCGATGCGTGTATAGTGAGAACGCCAGACTGGGAGAGTGTTATGCGCAGCTGCAAAGCGGTATGAACAGTACGGGTTTAACTTCGGGCATTCAGTAATTTGGGGATCGTGACGCACTTTGAGAACTTTTGGGCCAGCGTCAGGCGGTTCGTATGATGATACTGCGTTCTGACATGAGGCCTTCAAAGAGGTGTATGAGAGGGAAGCCTGGGCGTCTGCCCATCCGTGCACGGCGCAGGCATCGATAAGGCGATCGAAATGGAATGGTAGGAGAAGAAAGGGCGAAGGTTCATCGTTATCGTTGTTCCAACTCAGCGATAGTAGATACTCATCGTATCGGGTCGATGTGAGTAGTTCGTAGGCGGAAGACATAGTCACAGTGAGGCCTAGCTGCCCAAAGCACATGTGACTTTCGGCAACAGTTTCTCTTCCTCACACCCATACCACAACGACTCCAAGGCCTTGTCACTTGTGAATGCGTGCTGTGTTCCGCTTCTTATGATGGTGGAGCTCGCTGGAGCTCGCTTACTGTAGCCTCGATACTGTCGGGAGGTATATCTTCTTCACAGCAAATTCAAATAGGTATGTTTCCGACTTCTGAACTTCTCAGAACATTTAAAGGATCTACCGACAATCTCGCTAGATGACGACTCGACGACTGGAAGTTGGCCTCACCTGTTTTCATGCGACATCGATACTGGCTTGCGGTTTCAAGCGAAGATATATCAATGAATCTTAATCAGTCCCTGGGTACCGATCTGTCTCCGGCCTCCAGCGCAATCTGAAGGCGCATCTTTGTGCGGTACTCTTCTTTTCCTAGCAGTCATTGGGAACCTCGAGACCGCACTCAATCGACGATATGGAGATATCAGACGAAACGGGGTCGATGCTTTAAACATCAGGCAATGTCACCTCACTCTCGTCAATGTATGTACGGACTACATCAATGTTTATGGTTCAGAAACCCCAGTTCCTGGTCCAGGATCTTCCTAAGACGAAGGAAGGTGCCGAATCCTCCATTGCTTTCGAAGAATCCTCCGATCGGGTGACGTTCGAAGCTCAAGATTTCATTGCCCTTCAGCGACGCAAGGGACTGTTTCTTTTGAGTTTTTCTGTCATCACGCGCCCCTCAAATGTTTCTCAAATAATTGGAGTATCCAAGATGGCCTGAAGATGCTCAGAATATGTAAGAACCCTTTAATATCTATGACAACTTCATGTCAGCTCAATGAAAGTATCCCGCCGCCTTTAGGATACCGTGACTCTCTTGATCATCGACACCGTCATCCAGGGGGGCACCATTCCCTCGAGTGGACCCATTCTCACGGACTCCGCTCTAAAATTGGATACCGTCTACGAACGGGCTCCTCCTGCCGAGTTCACCACCTCGATTTTGGAGTAATTAAAAGGATGCAACTTCCTCAGCGTCGCGCTGTAACTGCAGATTCCGCAAACCTACACGCCGGGTATACCTGTTACTTCAATAACACGTTTCAACGAATTTTGCTCTGATGATGGTCATGCTACCCTTTGAATGCGCACTGCCCCAATGGTGGGACCTGGATAGCTAAAGTTTAAGAAAGTGACCTCCGAAGGCAGTTTTTCCAAAATATTGTCGATTGGAATTGCTAGCAAGGCCTCAATACCAGTGGCAGGACGGCTATCGACGTCTATCCCCAACTCGCTGTTCCTTTACTATTGACACGCGAGAAGCAGGAAACTTGACGTCCCGGATCCGAGTCGAGTGA
>CEMG01178978.1:0-13955 GCA_001179705.1 Baeospora myosura
GTTCATCCGCCCCATGCAGTCGCGTTGCCGTATGTGCAACTCTTGGACCAAAATACGGCTCTTCCTGCTGTCTATCGCACGCCGTGCGCTGGTGTTCCCTGTCTTTTTGAAACCAACATTCCTCTTCTTTCCGATCTATCTGTTGAGGTCTCATCAGCTGGCCATATACTGCAGCACGAAGCGGCGAGCTCGGAGCTGTTGGACGAGGCGGAGAAGTTGAACTACCTTCAATTCCCGCTCTCCAAGGCAGTTGATGGTAGGTCAGACACGGCCTTCTGCACCTTGCACAGTAAGATATGTTCCATGTATTGACCACAGCACGACCGCTGACTTGATGTTCAGAACCCAGGCATGGGGACTACCTCATGATGGACCATATACATCAGGTGGATGTACAATGGTCCCAGATAGAGATGGTGTTTCTAGTCGACGTAAACGCAGAGGCAGTGTTGCGGAAGTCTGGGTTCAGCTCCCTGGTAGACGACGACTGGGTATGTACTCTTCTCTCTTCAATTGTCCTCGCCAAAGCTCGCTTCACTTAACATGATATAGGTAACATCAAAGAATCAACTTTCCTGCCGCGAGACCGCGATCGCTTCAGACCCTGCGACCTCCGGGGAGGCCGTTTTGCGAGAATGCAGTGTTCAGATGTTTCCTGATGGCCAGGCTGAGAGCCGACGCTTCTTCCGGACTACACTCGAGGAAACCGATGCAAGAGACAGGTGGTGCATTTATGAGATGTGGTTACGAGGCTCACGCTTGTCAAAAGAATCGAGAGACGATTGAGATGGGAGAATCGAGATGCGATGCAGCCTCAACTGTCGGCGCCCCATGGTCGCTTTGAAACAAGCGTGCATCGACTGACAGTTTTCCGTCACTTGGAGACTCTCTATGCTGATACTTGGATAGCATTTGTGTATGATAATGTAGTTAACTCGGAAGATGTTTGATTTCTTGTAATTTGTCGTGAGAGCCTCGGTGAGGCGGGGGTGGTCAATGCGGGGTTACGCTTACGTCACTGCCCCACCTATTTCTGGATTCTGCAGCTGGACAGCGACCGCACTTGAACATCCTTGATTCTCAGCCTTCTGCGATGCTAACTGGCGTAGCACGCCGGAGTGTATCGAACGCTCTCTCCATTCACACGAGAAGGTCAATATCCGTTCAGGTATTTAGCCAATAGTGGTACACTTTATTCACCGTCTAAAAGTTTCCAGTCTTTGCTACACGGATCCCCAGAGGCCAAGAAGGCAGGCGACCTTGACGTCCAGCAGCATTCTCGAATCGTTGGTCGAGGAAAATACATCCATGGCTTCGAAAGTAAGATTGGTTTGTGTGGTGCGGGCGCTGGCATGTTGATCAACCATCCCTTGTTTCAGTTCACCGTGTCAAGCCAGACAAGACGGCAGAGTACAAGGAGGCAGCGTACGTATTTTAGGACATGGACAAACGGTTCATTCATCTGAATCGTCACTTACGTGTCCACAGCGAGAAATACTACTTGGGCCTGATAAAGGATCCCGAACTCCACGTAAAGCTAACGGGCAACTGGGAGACAACCATCGGAGAACAAGACACGTTCTTCCACATTCTCGAGTATGAGAACTATGGTGGATACGACAAGACGACCAAACTTATCCAGTCGTCAGAGGTGGGCGACACCTTATCAGCGAATGGACTCATTCTGAACCGCGTGCCAGCACTTGAAAGCGTACCAGAAAATGGTCCCATATTTGACATCCCGCTCGTCACAGCTCAACCAGGAGTTTGCATTCTTCCCGACAGCACCACCTCATGCACAGGGAGGTATCTTTGAGCTCAGGTCATACCAGCTCAAAGCCGGTAGTCTGTTGGAGTGGGAACACGCGTGGTTAGCTTCTCTCTCCGTCGTCATACTTTCTCAGCTAGCTGAACTACACTCTCAATGAACGTAGGCGGAAAGGGATCGAAGCTCGCCGCCAATTCGTTGCTCCAGTAGGTGCATGGTTTTCGCAGGTTGGAAGGTTGCACCAGGTTCACCACATGTGGCAATACCCGTGCGTATCATCTCACCTCGGTCCTCTCAGAATAGCTTTAACGTTTCATTGCAGGAACTTGGAGATTCGGAAGGAGCTTCGCGAGAAAGCATGGCAGATCGATGGATGGGCAGAAACTGTGGCCAAAGTGAGTTCTGCTGGCATTTATGAAAACATGGGGTCTCTTACATATTCCCTCTAGACCTCACAAGTGGCGAAATTCATGGACTCCTTCATCCTTTCGCCGCTACCTTTCAGTCCTCTTAAGTAAAGTGGATGGGCCCTTACCCCGTTGCCGTTGCCCTCGGCCTCCTCCATCTGGCCTCTACAAATGACCATCACGTTACTTCCGTCTTGAGACAAATCCTCGAGAAGTGGTCGCAAATATCGGAGATGAAGCCAGATGCAGAACGGAGTTCAGGTAGCCATGCTTGGGGTTTATACTTGTACTAATACATGCGGAATGACTCTAACACCGAGTACTGATTCTCCTACTACGAATGTTAGGAGACTTAGACAGAGATCTAGGAGGTCGACGTTCTCTAAGGCTTGGTCTTGGGAGCTGAAGCTTTCAACAAGCTTCAAGCCGCAGATGGTGCAAGCATTGTACCCAGCACAGATAAACGACGCTGATTGGCTTCTCCAACCGAGCCAGCTCAAATCCGTCGTCGGACTTTCGGGCCTTTGAGCCGCGATTAGATTCATAATCGTCATGCCCGTCACGTGGCTGCCGATCGACAATTTTGAAGGTCATGGCATTGGCCGGAATCAATTGGCCCGACTTGCCTCTTCTGAGACTCATACCCACCCGCGTTCTTCACCATATCGCACTTAGCAGATCATCAGCAGAATCTATCCGTTTCACGAAGCTTGTCGACGTCAACTCGCATCATGGAATGGCGTGACTCCGACCCGTCTGAAGAGGAGAACGATAACATTGGCGACTCGAAAGCTGCTTCGCGCAAAAGGAGTAGCAGAGGTATGGAAGTCCTCTCGACTGTAACCATATGCTCGATGATCTGACCGTTGTCATACTAGCCTGCGACCAGTGCCGCAAGACAAAGAGCAAGTGTGAGCGAGGCGGAGAGGGCACTCAGTGCAGGAGTTGCGCACTGACTGGTACAGGTGAGCCATCAGGCATGCGTCCATCTTCAAATCTGAACTTCCGGAATAGAATGTACATATAATGGTAGGCGCCAGTACTTCAAAAAATGGAGGATAAGTACCTGACTCATTTCTACCACTCAGGACCTAGTTATAAGCGCGGACCCCCGAAAGGCTACATCCACGCTATTGAACAGAGATGGCACCAGGTCGAATCGCTGTTAGGAGCGGTAATGCAATGCTCGGATCCAAGGGTGCAAAGTGTTGTGACGGATTTGCGGCGAGATGACCTTGCGAGAGAGATTTTAGCCAGGGTTGACGCGGGACCCTACGTGAGCACCATACGAATGAAATTGGTGCGCAGTCGTGTTAATTTGACGCATATAGGGACCCTCTGGTCGACTCAAACAACCAACGGGTGCAACCAAGGAAGATTTTTTTGCATCTGTCCTCAAGAGTAACGAAACGTCTGAATCCACGGCGGCGCGTGATCCTTCTCGTTCACGAAGACAGTCCCGAGTCTCGCGTGAAAAAGTCTCTGCTACTCAAGGTGCACCGAAGTCCTATAGGGATATGCGTCTAGAATGTCACTAAAGCTTTAGCATCCCCTAGATCGCGGACTTACTGTAGCTCCAACCCGAGAATGGCAAGAGAACCTTGCCAGGCAATTAGCTTTATCTACGGGTGCCTCTTCTTCCAAGTATGGACCTACTTCTACCCCAGCCCTTTTCGATAGCACGGGTGCACAGAGACGACGATTGGACCTACCTTCTTATGATGAGCGCCATCCTGTGGAGTGGAACGGCATGTATACAATGGAATCAGGTTTGAATCTCTCGGGGTTTCTGGCCTTGATGATGCTAATTTCGATTGCGAAAGAATCGGAGGACCACGACTCCCTCAGAGATCCGACCGAGTTGATGGGGGAACTCTCACTGGATGAAAATTCAGAGGTAGGCAAATCAACTGTAGGTGTGCGTTTAAGACTCACATTGAAGTAAGATCCGTTATCATGGACGGGCTAGTGGATTACATCTACTTGATAAAAGCGAGCGCTCAGATAACCGGGTCGAGGGCGGAATATGGTATGTTCATGTGATGGCTTTTCCAATATATCCTGACCATATCCTAGGAATATGCCGATGGCGAGAGTCTGGCCGCCTTCCAAGGATCATATGCAGCATCTTGCTCAGCTTGCCCAGCAAGAAGACAATTTCCAGCTGGAGTTGCCCCCAATACATGTACAAGACCACATGATTGCGCTCTACTTTACCTACATACATCCTGCTTTTCCTGTCATCCACAAGACTAGGTTTCTTACAGATTATGAAGCTAGGTAAGCAAAAGGCATTTTCCGTGTCCACGAACGTTTTGTTGACCAATCTTACCCAATCAGCAAGACGAGGTATGTCGCTATGCATGATATGCAAAGTCTATCTCAACGGAGCGCACATTCAGTGGAGCCAGTCCACCATCTTCAAATGGCTCTCCGAAGCCAGAGCCACCTCAAAAACTGTCTCCTCTGCTTCTGTTGTCCATGTTCGCAATCACATCTCGGTTCTGCGAAGGCGACAGCCCCTACCCTCCGAAGGGCAAGATGTGGGAAGCCGGCTGTTCCTATTTCGACGATGCAAAGGCCCTAATATGTCAGTCCATCACTGCCATAGACCATTACGAAGATCTTATCCCATGTTATACAGCCAAAACCTTTCACCAGGCTCGTGCATGCACGGTTCAGTCTTTATTGCTGTTGGGTTATCGAGAATTTGGAATTGGAAGCATGGAACAAGCGTGGATTTACATCGGTAAGGATTCATTGATATCTTATGATGCAAGAGCAAGTCTGATGTGTATCAACAGGCATGGCCATACGGATGGTCAGTTTCAGATGATGATCTTGAAGTATCCTAACTGATCACCTAGACAGGCGGTAGATCTTGGATTGAACTGCAACTCAGAGCATTGGAAGTCCCATGGCCATTCTTTGTTCACTGAAGAGGAGACGCAGACCCGCCGCCAGATATGGTGGGCATGCATTCTGGCTGACCGGTATCTACGATTTTCAGCATCAGTTTGTATCATCAACTGATCGTTATCAATAGCTATGGATCGGTCTACATGGGTATGGATCGGCTTTGTGGTTGGTATCGATCTGCTCACTCTTTTCTAGGTCGACCCATAATCATTCAGGATGGCGATTTTGACGTCCCACTTCCAGATAATCTTCAGGTGACTTTGCGACCCTCAATGTGATCCGCGTTGAGCCATTGACACAATGATCACGACTAGGGCGACGATTACCCATGGCGACCACTGTTAACGGACACCATTCAAGTCACTTATCCGCCGGTACCTTGCAGAGCTATGAGTTGTTTCGCTGCACTCGGGAGGCTTTGTACGCTTTCACCTATAAAGATAACTGCATCGCGCCCATGATTCTTCTCTCTTTCCTTTACAGCAATCCTTATCGGGAAAATCGTTTCGAAAATCTACCCAATCCGGCCGTCGCGTGCATCATCGCGGCGCGCACTACTGATTACTCTAGAGAGCGAGCTGGACCAGTGGTACATCGGTCTCCCAGACTCGCTTCGATTTGATTCTCTCAACAAACGTAATGTACCATCACCGCATATCCTCTTCCTGCATATCAGATACTGGGGGACTGTATTACTTCTGAATCGGGCATTGTAAGTTCTTCACTCTATCCAATGGAGGAAATAATTGTGACGTTGATGTTCCATCAGCATTCCAAATTGGAAGAGGTAAGATAGCGGTTACCGGAAGGACCAGATGCTAAGCTATATACAGTATGGCCTCGGCTACGCAGAACTCAACGCTGGAGTTGAAGGCATTTGATCTGTCACAGAGCGCAGCAACTCATGTTAGCGCTATAAGTGAGCCTATCTACCCTATTACCTATTTCTTTCTGGTAACTAAATTTCGCAGTCACCACCTATCGCGAGACTTTTACGTTGAAGAGATGTTCACCTTTCCTCACGTCGTATATTTTTGGGGCCGGGTGAGTCTTCAGGACAGCCTTACTTCCCTGGTGCTAATTAAGGATTTAGTATTATGCACGTCTTAACATGTTCGAAACCTTCTTGTTGTACGCGTCCATCAACTAAACTTCTCCCCAGTGACTCTTCGGCCGTCGAACGTGCAAGCTTCGGTCGGTCTAAGTCAATGTTTGACTGCCTTGAAAGATATGGAAGTGAGTTATTTTCTGACACTGATCGATGAAAACCTCATGTCGTTGTGAAGATGCTTTGGCCCAGCGCAGCCCGTGCCTGGGAGCTGTTGAGTGGCGCAAAGATAGGCCCCGACGCTCACCAGCACCCTACAGCATCACCCGAACGCCACAAAAGAGATGCCGATGACGCTTTTGGACATGAGAAGAATTCTGATTACCTCCAGCGCGAAGCGTTTAGCTCAACGGGCGGGGAGCAGCAACCTATTTTCCCACAGGGAAATGATCCAGGTGTTCAAGATTTGAGCACGCGGATCATGGCTCACATGTTAGGATTGGATGTCCCGGGTATCGAGCCGTCGACGTCCTTTTATCCTGGCTATGAATGGTGGCCTCGCACAAACCCCGGTCAAGGCCATTCTCAGCTTTCTTCCAATCAGGGAACCCCATTGTTACATGGTGCAAGTGACACGAGTATTATGGCCGCTCCGATGACAGATTACGATGTGAGAAATAATGATGCTTGGCTCCAGAGTGGTGCGGCGAATCCTGGGTATTCTTTCGATTATAATAGCTATGGCCTATGATAGACAGTTCAGTCCTGTACGATTCGAGTTTGTATGTAATATCAGAGTGGGGCTCAGTGGGCGACCAGTTGTGGGCTCCAGTGTATCTACGGAAGCACATGTGATCGTCCTTGCCGAAATGGGGCCTTATGGGGCCAGGGACCCCGAACTACTAGATCGATCTGGGAACAATGAACAGCTTACGTAAGGGTGGACCCACAAGAAGTAGCTTGTTTATCTATGTCGCGTTAGTACCCGACGCCCAGCCCCCACATTGTCATGTCCAGCCTGCGTAACATCCTCAACCCAGATGACGGGCGCAAGAGATCAGTCAGGTAAGAAACCTTTTGCAGGGGTGTATACAGCCTGATTTACCTGGAATACAAGGCTTCCTGTTGACTACGAGCCCACACCGTCGACGAGTGAGCTGCCGTCCTCACCAGCCTCAGTAACTAGTGATCACTCGCCACCGGAGGACCCTGTGGACGAGGTAGATCACCAGGATCATGAAGAACATCCAAACTGTCCAGACACACTGGATTGTCTGCCAGACACGGATGGGCGGCCCCAGCACACACTTCCCGTGATACTTCGCTGTGCGATTCTGGGAAGTCAAAGAAAACGCCTCACAATTCGTGGCATCTATGCTGCTATGGAGGGGAAGTACCCATATTACAAGACAGCCGGTCCTACATGGAAGGTGGCTCCGTTTCTTTCTGCATCAAAAATCCGTCCTAACAGCTTCCCCCATAGCAATCTGTCCGCCATCATCTCTCTTTGAATCGCCTTTTCGAAAGACAACCTCGTCCCGCCACTGATCCAGGATTTGGCTCGTACTGGACAGTGAACCTTGCTGCACCTCCAGGAACAAAGCGACCACGGAAACGTGGTCGGCCTAACAAAGACGTCGATTTAGATGGCGCTTCGTCCAAAAAAAGAGGTCGTCCTCGGAAAGACAATGAGTCTACTATCACCATGACCAGTAACCACGACGCTGCTCACGAGGATTACGAAATGTCACACTTTGACGAGGATCGTGATGGCGGCCACCATCCCTCTGACGAGGATGGATTTGAGAGTGAAGAGGAGGTAGTGCTGCATCCATTTGAACGTCGAACATCCCTCGTTGGCTTGAGCCCCTACCCTCGGTCATC
The DNA here is from genome assembly GCA_001179705.1 of Baeospora myosura. Classification (NCBI taxonomy): domain Eukaryota; kingdom Fungi; phylum Basidiomycota; class Agaricomycetes; order Agaricales; genus Baeospora; species Baeospora myosura. The sequence continues at coordinate 8,027 of CEMG01178978.1, forward strand.
ATCTTCCACCTCCAACGTACCCCGGCATCCTGGGTACGAGGAGGACTCCCACAGCATCATCGAGAAAATGCAGATCGAGATGGCGGGGCTTAAACGCCAGTCTTCCGATGCAGTGTCTCTGTCTATCCGACTCACAGATCAGCTCTCGCAAGCGCAGGCTGAATCCTCGAGGGCGAAGTCAGCCTTGAGGTCGGCGGAGGCTATGCTTGGGGAGGAAACAAGGAAAAGACGGGATGCCGAACAGATGGCCGACGAGGAAGCGAGGCAGAGACGGGCTGCTGAAGCAGCGTTGAGAACCCTTCAGCAGCGATTGCCTGCTTCATGATTGCATTGCTGGCGCCCTGGTAGGCTGCCAGATCAGAATCATTATTTATATTTTACTGCTCCGACTCGTAGTGCTTTAGCGAAACCTCTCTCATTATATGGAACGGCAGAAGATTCTGACCTTACAAGACCTGATAGACTTTATAATATGTAGTTATACCCTGCATAGCTCGTATACGTAGCCGTCCTTCCTTATCCACATTTTCCCCTGCAACTGTGGCAGTGCTTCTGTCTGCTTTTGGTCAGGCAACGCAGGTCCACAAATCAAAACAACGCCTAAAAATTTCGTGTTTGCGAGATCGAGACGTCTACTCAACATGGCCATAGCTGCACCTCGTCCTAAGCTCCGGACAGCGTAAGCGTACTTCTAAGCTTTTGTAGTTGATGCTCATAATGTTCAAGTTTCAAAAAGGCTCGGACGATCGCACCGTTGTACACCTCTGGACCTGTTGCTGTTACTCCGGACGGGTCAAAAATCGTAACTTGCGTTGGGGAGGAGATTCTGTTCACCGAGGTATCCACTGGAGCTGAGATCTGCCGGTTTGCCAGTGTACGTTCTTTTTCCTTCCCTGTACCGCGATGTGCTAACATAGATTAACAGGACTTTGAAGCAGCGACAGCCCTCTGTATATCCCCTTCTTCCACCCATCTTTCAGTCTTCACATCCTCACAGTCTTTGCGGATTTTCTCTCTATCGACATCTCTGGCACAGGTTGTTCAACCTATACGAGTGGTAGCACGCGCACACGATGCTCCAGTCCATGTCTGCAAAGCAGACCCCACCTCTACCTATCTTGCTTCGGGATCCGCTGATGGTGTCGTCAAAGTATGGGACATCGTACGCGGTTATGTGACGCATGTATTCAAGGGTCATGGAGGCGTCGTCAGTGCATTGGCTTTCAACTATCCTCAGGATCCCTCCTCTATCAGCCAGAAGCGCACCATGCAGTTGATCACCGCCTCGGTCGATACACGGATACGTATCTTCGAACTGTCCACCACAGCTGGGTCCAAGGGTAGTCTCAAACCTCAAGCAGTACTAGAAGGCCACGTCTCGGTCCCCCGTGGTCTGAGTGTTTCGTCCAATGGCAAATGGCTTGTCAGCGGAGGAAGAGACTCAGTTGTTCTCGTCTGGGACCTTGAGTCTTCAGACGACACTGCGAGCAGTAAAGACCCCAAAAGCAAAGGGAAAGGCAAAGCGGCCGGACCTACACTTGCAAAGACCATCCCCATTCTGGAGCGAGTGGAGGCTGTTGGTATCTTGGACTCGGACTCGGACGTTCCAGGGACATCATCTGGCTCCGGTAAAATCAAGTTCTACACTGGTGGCGAAAACGGCGTCATCAAGGTATGGGATGCGCTTGAAGGGTCCGTTCTTTTCACACTGGGCAGAGAGCGTGCCAACCGAGGTGAAGACGAGGAAGAGTCGACGCAAATAGTCGACGTTCTGTAAGCATAAACCACTAGCTTCATCTTTCCTAAGCTGATTCGTCTTCAAGATACACCCCTGCCACTGCTACAGTGATCTCGGTTCATGCCGATCAAAATATCCTATTCTACTCTCTTTCGACAAGATCTCTCACCCGTCAACTCGTAGGATACAACGACGAGATTGTAGATGCCACCTTTCTCTCCCCTCGCTTGTCGTCCCTATCACCGCCTCCCCGCGACTCACATCTAGCCCTTGCGACAAACTCTCCTCTCATCCGGGTTTATTCCACAACCAGCCAGGATTCGCGTCTTTTGGAAGGACATACCGACATCGTCCTGTCACTTGACCACAGTGCCGACGGCTTCCTACTCGCCAGTAGCAGTAAGGATCGATCTGTGAGAATATGGGCGCCTCTGAAACCCGGCGCAGAGGGCGAGTCTGAGTGGGGTTATCAGTGTGTGGCCGTCTGTGAAGGGCACGCAGAAAGTGTAGGAGCGCTGGCTTTGTCCCGCCAGGCCGGGTCAGAAGAGAGCCTCAGCACCTCCTCCCCTCGCTTCATGTTCACAGGCAGCCAGGATAGGACGATCAAAATGTGGGATCTCTCGGAAATCTACTCGACTTATGCGGACTCTAGCAATGCAGCGGACCCTATGCGGTGCAAGAGTCTGATGACGCTGAAGGCTCACGAAAAGGACATCAACTCTCTTGACGTCTCACCAAACGATAAACTGCTTGTTTCTGGCTCTCAGGATCGAACTGCCAAGATCTTTTCCATCGATTACCTTGGAGGCTTGAGAGAGCTGGGGGTCTGTAAAGGGCATAAACGGGGTGTATGGACTGCGAAGTTCGGGCGTGTTGAGAGGGTCCTAGCCACAGGAAGTGGGGACAAGACGGTGAAGCTATGGAACTTGGACGATTTTTCATGCGTGAAGACGTTCGAGGGGCATACAAATTCGGTGCTTAGGGTCGACTTCCTCAATGCCGGAATGCAGCTCGTAAGCTCTGCTTCTGATGGGCTGGTCAAGCTATGGAATGTGAAGGACGAGGAGTGTACGACGACGATGGATAATCACGAAGACAAGGTAGGTAGTATTCCCTCAAGACTACAGTCTGCATCTGACGCGTTATTAGGTGTGGGCCCTTGCCGTTAGCTCCAATGAACGGACGATCGTCTCTGGTGCCGCGGATTCAGTTGTGACTTTTTGGGAAGATTGCACAGAGGAACAGGAACAGGAGAAAGAGGCAAAGCGAGAGGATACAGTTTCAAAGTCAGTATCACGCCTATCACTTGTGCGATTTGACTCATTGGACCTCGCAGAGAGCAAGATTTCCTCAATTATCTCTCCCTGAACGATTATCGCAAGGCGATACAGCTAGCGTTAGCTATGGAGCAACCTGGGAGGCTGCTGTCTCTCTTCACGAAGATACGGTCCTCCTCATCATCAGACGACACACTAACAGGAGATGCGTCAGTGGACGAGGTGCTCCGAACTCTATGCAATTCCGACCTCGCCAAGCTCTTAGGATTTGTGCGTGATTGGAATGTCAGCGCCAGGACAAGCCGTATTGCTCAAGGCGTGCTCAACGCAATCGTCAAGCTGCGCCCAGCGGAGAACATAATGAAAGCATTTACAGATGACAATGCACTAGAAGGAGGTCAGCTTGTCGTCGAGCCAGGCAAGACTGCGGCGACCGGAGGTACGGCGCTGAAGGAGCTGATAGATGCACTGGTTCCCTACACAGAGAGGCATCTGACTAGGCTGGAGCGCTTGGTGCAGGAGAGCTACATGGTGGATTACATCTTGGCGGAAATGGATGATGGCATGATCGATGGTGAAGTTGAGGATGTGAATGGAATGGATATCGACGAAAATATGGCCTACTAGGATGCAAAAAGTATGGTACAGCCCCTTATGACACCCAATATCAACAACTCTGACTCGCGACTCTTCCCAGCTGACACCCCTGCACACCATTGAATAATAAGACCCAATCCCCATCCTTTATACCGTCCTTTCTCAGCATACCCTCTTCCGCCTCCTGAACTCGTCCCTCCTGCAACAGCCAACGACGAAGCACACCTGACAGACATCCTGAAGATGCTGGCGGAGTCACCCAACGGTATGTCTGGAAGAAAGCGACATTGGAGATGGATGCTTCTGTGATATGATTGTGCTCGTTGTAAAGGATGACCTCGGTCGGTATGGTGGTAGGATCGGTATTAGGAGTTATGGGGGTTATAGAAAAGCGTGAACGGGCCTCATTATAGGCGACTCGTTGAGTGGTTTTCGTTGATGTGAATACGGAGGAGGGCGTCGGTTGGGAGTCGAGGTACACTTTGAATACTGGGCCATAGAGAGAAGGGTTATCGGTGGTGGGATTGAAAAATGTAGCTGCCGTCGGATCTGCTGTGAAGTTCTGCGCAGGCGATGCGTGTATAGTGAGAACGCCAGACTGGGAGAGTGTTATGCGCAGCTGCAAAGCGGTATGAACAGTACGGGTTTAACTTCGGGCATTCAGTAATTTGGGGATCGTGACGCACTTTGAGAACTTTTGGGCCAGCGTCAGGCGGTTCGTATGATGATACTGCGTTCTGACATGAGGCCTTCAAAGAGGTGTATGAGAGGGAAGCCTGGGCGTCTGCCCATCCGTGCACGGCGCAGGCATCGATAAGGCGATCGAAATGGAATGGTAGGAGAAGAAAGGGCGAAGGTTCATCGTTATCGTTGTTCCAACTCAGCGATAGTAGATACTCATCGTATCGGGTCGATGTGAGTAGTTCGTAGGCGGAAGACATAGTCACAGTGAGGCCTAGCTGCCCAAAGCACATGTGACTTTCGGCAACAGTTTCTCTTCCTCACACCCATACCACAACGACTCCAAGGCCTTGTCACTTGTGAATGCGTGCTGTGTTCCGCTTCTTATGATGGTGGAGCTCGCTGGAGCTCGCTTACTGTAGCCTCGATACTGTCGGGAGGTATATCTTCTTCACAGCAAATTCAAATAGGTATGTTTCCGACTTCTGAACTTCTCAGAACATTTAAAGGATCTACCGACAATCTCGCTAGATGACGACTCGACGACTGGAAGTTGGCCTCACCTGTTTTCATGCGACATCGATACTGGCTTGCGGTTTCAAGCGAAGATATATCAATGAATCTTAATCAGTCCCTGGGTACCGATCTGTCTCCGGCCTCCAGCGCAATCTGAAGGCGCATCTTTGTGCGGTACTCTTCTTTTCCTAGCAGTCATTGGGAACCTCGAGACCGCACTCAATCGACGATATGGAGATATCAGACGAAACGGGGTCGATGCTTTAAACATCAGGCAATGTCACCTCACTCTCGTCAATGTATGTACGGACTACATCAATGTTTATGGTTCAGAAACCCCAGTTCCTGGTCCAGGATCTTCCTAAGACGAAGGAAGGTGCCGAATCCTCCATTGCTTTCGAAGAATCCTCCGATCGGGTGACGTTCGAAGCTCAAGATTTCATTGCCCTTCAGCGACGCAAGGGACTGTTTCTTTTGAGTTTTTCTGTCATCACGCGCCCCTCAAATGTTTCTCAAATAATTGGAGTATCCAAGATGGCCTGAAGATGCTCAGAATATGTAAGAACCCTTTAATATCTATGACAACTTCATGTCAGCTCAATGAAAGTATCCCGCCGCCTTTAGGATACCGTGACTCTCTTGATCATCGACACCGTCATCCAGGGGGGCACCATTCCCTCGAGTGGACCCATTCTCACGGACTCCGCTCTAAAATTGGATACCGTCTACGAACGGGCTCCTCCTGCCGAGTTCACCACCTCGATTTTGGAGTAATTAAAAGGATGCAACTTCCTCAGCGTCGCGCTGTAACTGCAGATTCCGCAAACCTACACGCCGGGTATACCTGTTACTTCAATAACACGTTTCAACGAATTTTGCTCTGATGATGGTCATGCTACCCTTTGAATGCGCACTGCCCCAATGGTGGGACCTGGATAGCTAAAGTTTAAGAAAGTGACCTCCGAAGGCAGTTTTTCCAAAATATTGTCGATTGGAATTGCTAGCAAGGCCTCAATACCAGTGGCAGGACGGCTATCGACGTCTATCCCCAACTCGCTGTTCCTTTACTATTGACACGCGAGAAGCAGGAAACTTGACGTCCCGGATCCGAGTCGAGTGA
>CEMG01178986.1:4085-19821 GCA_001179705.1 Baeospora myosura
GGCTATCGCGTGTGATGTGGATCACGTGATGAGAAAAACCCCTAATTGAATTTAGCAGTGTCTGCGCTCAAAAAATTCTACCTCTTACCTTGACCGTCAAGTCGCTACGATCTTTTCGATAAAACAAGTCAGAGATTTCCTAGGATGGCTGAGATACACGACCAATTCGATACTATCCTTATCCTGGATTTTGGTTCTCAGGTCAGAACCTCTCTTTTCTTCTCCACTTAGCGCTGACAGATTCTTTGCAGTATAGTCACCTCATTACAAGGCGATGCCGAGAACACAATGTTTATGCAGAACTGATGCCCTGCACGACGATGATTAAGGATCTTCATTTTAAGCCTAAAGGTCAGTTATCTACTTGGTGCCATGTCTTCGTATCTAATTGAGGTCATCGTAAAGGCATCATCCTCTCTGGATCACCGTACTCCGTATACGACAAGGACTCTCCGCATGTCGATCCTGCAGTGTTCGATCTTGGAATCCCCATCCTTGGGATTTGTTACGGCTTGCAGGTCTTTCCCACATGTCCCAGTTTCCGGAGGTATTCTTATCAAACGTGCAATGTTTCAGGAAATAGCGTGGAATATGAAAGGAGAAGTCACCAAGCACACACACCGCGAATATGGTTTTGCTCAGGTGCAAATTGACCGCGTCGGCGAAGGCAGTTCTGGGAATGCACTATTCGAGGGTCTGGGAGACGAACTGCAGGTGCGGCAAGCTTGTCTGAAACACGCGAGCGATACTGACATCTATCCAGGTATGGATGTCCCACGGCGACCAGCTCTCGGGCATGCCCCCTAACTTCCACATTATCGGGCACACGCAAACAGCGCCCTTTGCCGCAATAGCGCACAATACACTGCCGCTGTATGGTATCCAATTCCATCCGGAGGTTACACATTCACCTCGTGGCAAAGAAGTAATTGGGCGCTTCATCCTAAACATTTGTGAATGCCGATCGGATTGGACTATGGTAATCGAGTCAAGTCTTTTCTCACCGCTCATTCTGATTATTCGTTAGGAAGGATTCATAGGCAAAGAGATCACTCGCATTCGTGAATTATGCGGTTCCACAGGACGTGTTATCGGTGCCGTTAGTGGAGGTGTTGATAGCACAGTCGCGGCCAAGCTCATGCATGAGGCTATCGGTGATAGGTAATACATCTGTCTTTCGATCATGTGCAGTTCGGCGTCACTGACTAATACCTAGATTCCACGCTATCATGGTGGACAACGGCGTGCTACGCCTGAACGAGGCGCAGCAAGTGCACGAAATGCTGAACAAAGACCTGGGCGTTAATCTCACAGTCGTCGACGCTTCATCTCTGTTTTTGTCCCGCCTTGAAGGCATCGAGGACCCGGAGCAGAAGCGAAAAATCATCGGGAACACCTTCATCAATGTTTTCGAGGAGGAGGCCGCGAAAATTGAAGCGGCTGCTGCTGCCGAGGAGGCGAAAGGCGCCGCCGCCAAAGGGCGCGTAGAATGGCTGCTCCAAGGAACATTATACCCGGACGTCATCGAGAGCATTAGCTTCAAAGGTCCAAGCGCGACTATCAAGACGCACCACAACGTTGGCGGGCTATTGAAGGACATGAAGCTGAAGCTTATCGAGCCACTCAGGGAACTGTTCAAAGACGAGGTCCGCGCCCTAGGGCGTCTTCTTTCCATCCCTGCACATCTAGTTCAGAGACATCCATTCCCTGGTCCTGGATTGGCCATCCGTATCCTTGGTCCTGTAAACCGTGAACAGGTCAATATTTTACAACATGCGGACAGCATCTATATCGAGGAGATTCGTAATGCTGGGCTCTACGATCAAATCGCACAGGCTTTCGCTGTTCTCCTACCCGTCAAAGCAGTGGGAGTGATGGGCGACCAAAGGACATACGAGCAGGTTCGTCGAATTCTGTGTTTCTATAATATGATTCAAGCGTGTCTCACCCATATGCTCAGGTCATCGCCCTCCGGGCGGTCCAGTCCGAAGACTTCATGACCGCTGACTGGTAAGCTACGCTATATCTTCCACAGACAAAATCACTAACGTTGTTCGATCGTCATAGGTATGTCTTCCCTGCAGAAGTTCTCCGACGGATATCTTCCCGCATTACCAACGAGGTGGCGGGTATCAATCGTGTGACATACGACATATCGTCAAAACCACCTGCGGTACGTTTCGATCTCGCGGCGAGGTGCACCGTCTTACCTTCTTTCCCCAGACGGTTGAATGGCTTTGAATCTGAGATAAAGAGGCGTGTAGACTATCAGACGCTGTATAGACCATTTGTGATTTTAGATAGATCAACCCTGCGACGAGCGCTGGCCAAGCAACTACTATCCCGTGTCCATTATCGATAATTCCGACCTGTTTCACGAAGACGTGAATGAAAGTACAACATTTCGCTCGTGATGATTAAGAATATTAGAAGGCGATACAATGGCACCAACTTGTAAGTACAATGTCCGTGATCATAGCTCATGATTGTATGGGTGCAGTGGGCGCAGTGAATGATCCGCGCCCACGACCGCGAAACCCTCGTGCAGGGCCTCCTCGGCCGCGATCAAAGTTGGGCGCAAACCCTCGTCCTCTAAAACCAGGCCCGTATCCTCTACCACGTAAGGGCGGTAGGCCACGACCAGCTTGCGGTGCATCACTCACGCCATTGGTTTGAGTTTGCGCGGACGGTGCCTCGGTAGAGTCATTTGCGGCAGAGGGACGTTGATGGGGAGCAGCTCCCCTTCCATTGACGTATCCTCCACGACCTCGATTTGGGTTAGTCATAATGTGAACAGGCGCAGCGTGACTGAGGATTAAATGAGGATTAAATGAGCGAAACAAAGCAAGGTTTAAGTAAATCGACATACTTAGACGGAGCCGCGCGGAAACCCGACGCAGGGGTGTGTCCAGCATTACTCTGTATGACAGGATGGGGCCCGAATCGCGGCTTGAACGGTGCGTTGGTGTTGGCTGGCGCTGGGGGTGCCTTCGGATTGGTCGATGTCACAAACTGAGGGTTTGTCAAGTTAAGACAGGTGTTGAACTCAACCGTCAGCCCTCTATATTGCGAGCATCTGATAAAAAGTCAGAAGCGATGCTCTCATCCGAGTGATGAAGATGTGGAGAACTAACCGATCGCCTAGGGTGGTACCTGACATGAAAGGAACATCCCACACAACATCCATTGACTTCGCATTGAGACCGATTACCACACCTTTAGCCGAGAGAGGTACACCTCCAGAGTCCTGGATCATAGTTACACGATCGCCTAGGGCGAAATGCTGATTCTGAAGGCGATAGACAGCGTGGGCAGGCTTCAGGACTGCCTGTCGAGGGATTCCTTTGACAATTGCTTTCTTGATGGCACTAGTGGATTTGTTCGCATTGAAACTGTCAGCGAGTTTCTCGATTTCGGCCACCGTATCCTGTGGAGTGAGAAATTAGGTTGAGACTATCAAGCAAAGCATAGTTATGATCCTCACCTTCGTCAACTGATCACAGAAAAGAGAAACAGGTTCAAAATCTCGAACTCCCTTTGACTTCAGCCACAGTTTGATCTCCTTGACAGATGAATCAGGATCAGCTCCGGGTAAGACTTCGGAAGCTTTGGCCATTGCTACACATTTTGATTGAGAAGAAACAACGATTAAGGAAGCAATTCCACATACCGTCGCCATTCCCATCAAGGCTCCTGAAGATAGAGGGGAACTTGGCCTTGGAAGGACTCAATAACGTGAATGAGCAGAATTGACGTCGGCTTCACCTTGTACTCCTTTATCAGCTCAACGGCTTTCTCACTGAACTCCCAGTGTCGGCCTTCCTTACGAGAGTAGTCAACAACTTTCAGCGACTTTGCCTCGAACTTCAGACTGAGACCCAGATTCGTCTTCTGATTGTCGGATGTGATCACCATGAAGCTTGACGTTATCTTCGACAATGCCCGCCCGGAAATTCCCACCATCTCCGCAGCTTTGAAAGAGGGATAATAGCGTGCGGATCTACGATCATTGACAACTGTCGTAAACTTGTCATTTTCAGTCTTGTCAGAGGGGAAGAACTGGAAGTGTGATCCTGATGTCAGAGAGATGATTTGAGATCAGAAGAAAAAGAACGCACAGCAAGGATAACAGAAAGTGTCGTTTCCGTCGTGGCTGAAACCTGCGCAGCGACTCCGTAGGCGTGTTCACCCAAAAAGAATATTTTGCTCCCGTCGGGGAATTCCTCAGACAATGGAGGTGGCTCGCGCTCTAGGAAGCGAGGATCCTCGGAGGAAACTTCAGACAAAGTCATTTGCACGGCTTGCTCCAGCTCCTTATCTGGCCCCTCGTAGTCTTTGACTAGGGCTCCGGTTTCCAATCGCTTCATACCTTCGGAAGGAGTTAGACAATATGCTTCTAAAGAGTAATACGGCGATACCTTTGAGAGGTCGCACATGAAGCAAAACATCCACGCTTCCCGTGATGACACCGGATTTCTTGGAATAGATCTGTTCGATTCTCTCCGTCTTCATCTTCCAGTGACCCAGGCCTTGGTGAGAGTGCGGGTTTAAGATAACCTTCGGCGGAGTACCGGGAACGACATTCATCTTCTCATACTTGAACATCAAATCCGAAACAGCGACCACCGAGCCTTCCTGCAAGAATGGCCAACCGACAAATGTCCGCTGACCTATCATCTCTCGGGCGATGTCTTCGGTTTTTCTGTTCTCGTGGGGGTTCTCGATGTGTACGACCATCGACTTGTTTCTGCTTTCAGAACCGTGCACGTTGACGCCGTGGAAACCAAGTACTGCGGTGTGAGGAAGAGTCTTGAGCGAGGGGAAGCCCGCAAGAGCCTCAGCACCAAGGAACACGCCATCACAGAGTCCGTCAATCAAATGGAGCCCGTCCAGCGTAGGGAGATCAAAGGGTTCCATGATGCACATACAGCGATGCAAGGGGGGGAAGAATCCAGGTAATGACGATGGATAATGTGTGGGTTCGCCTCCAGAGTTGTAAATGAACTTGGTGCTGGTTCCAAAGGAATTCCGTCGTTTTTCATCCGCCGTCAGACGATGTTCCCGGGCTATGGAAGTGTCAATTCATGAATTGGATAGTTCAACAGAGAGCACTGACAATTCATAGCTTTGAGCAGCCTTTTCTCGTCAATGAACGGGATTTTGACGATCGCCTCCCAGTCCTGCTTCTTCCCGTTGAGATCCTGCTCGAACTCTAGTGGGTAGAAGTCCAGGATAGGCGAATTTGGATCAAACATAAGATCCTGTATGACTGAATTCAGATAGACGTTTGGGACACCATATGGCCACGCACCTGATACGCCATGGGGACGTGGTCCTTACTCGCAACAGGCAACACACCCATCAGCTGTTCAAACGGATGGAAAGGAGTTCCAAGCTCGAAATTGAATGTCAGCTGCTCGACACCTGAGAGATCTAGACTTTGGGGTCAACGAGGAGCCCAAGTCCCTGCAGTTGCACATAGCGTACCTGAGATTCGAGGAGCATAATGATAGTCGTAGAACCACCCCCATGATGCCACTCCGCTATAGTAGTAATGCATTACCCACTGCAAGCCCTCCACGTAGCGATATACGAGCTGCGCCATTGCTTTGGGATCGTCATACGAGAACTCCAGCTTGCCCTGCGCAACACCGTCAGCGACCATGAAACTTCAAAGGTGATGGGAATCTTACTTGATAATAACCCCGCTTCCACTCATCCATCTTCTCCCTGACAGAACGCGCATGCCGAGCCTCAAACCCTCCCTCCTCGTCATCGTCGGCAACGGGTGCCCTTTCGTACTTCTTCAAAACTCTCTCAATCGCCGCCCGACTTTCCTCATCCTCCTCGGAATCCACGTCTTCCCACTCGCTCCCTTCCTTCGCGCTGCCCTTTTCCTCCCCCTCTTCCGCTGGAGGAGCCTCCGCGCTCCCGGGAAACCTGAACGTCACCAAGTTTCTGTCTTCGTCGTCATACTCATCCCAGGTAACACTGAGATTGAGATCCTCCGCCAGTGTTGAGATAAACTTCCTTTCCCTCGCTGGGAAGTCGTTTCTCATCGTCAATTTCGAATCCGCATGCTTCGTTCGGCCGCCCCCGACAAATGCCTGAACTTTGCTGAATATCACCCTCTGGGGATTGGTCAGGACTATAGCATATAGGTCAGCAGAGTGGGAGAAACAACCATCACGTTGACGTACCTAGTGACCCCCTCTTTCTTGCCGCTTCCATCTCCTTCACGTGCTTCGCCTGCTTGCCCTTGTACCAATTCAAGTCAGCGTACTCCTTCTCGAATATCTCCTGCTCCCATAGCTTCATCTCGTTCAACACCACCTGAAGTCTCTTTGTATTGATCGTCCCGCTCTCGTTGATATATCCGTCTATAGCAAGGTCAGGAATGGCGAAGTACGTGGAGCAAAGAATACTCACCCATCCCGGGAAGCACCTTCTTATACACATCGAAGAGCCGTTCCAGCCCGTTTTCGTGTATATGCAGATCGGGTAAGTTGGGCAGGAAATCATTTCCCACAAACACCGCCAGTAGAATAAAGTCGTCGATAACCCGCTCCAGGTTATACTTGAAGGGTAACACAGGCTCGATGTCGTGAAATTCAAGATCGAGGTACTCCCGTAGCAGAGAGATATGCAAAAGATAGAAGTTTATCGCTTCCAGACTGAGGAGTATTGTCAGTAAGAGTTCTCACACAACCTAAACTGCGTACCTGCTGCCACCCTTCTTCTTCGATGCAGGTCCAAACTTGACCTCTTCTCGCAGCAAACAGAAATGAGGGTCGTGGCTGAGAAGAGCCAGCATGATAAGGTCGGCGTCGAGCCCATATAAGCAATGCCGAACATTGGGGTTGTAGTCGGGTTGCGCACGAGACTTGCGGATGTATTCCATGATCTTGTGCTCGCCCTCGCCGGGGAGTTCGTGGCCCGATAGGACAACAGTGATATCCCGCCAATTAGAGTCCTCGGTGATCTTCTTGTTGATGAAATAGCGCAACTGCTCTGAGAGTCGCACCATGAACGGCGTGCCTGGGCATCGAGGTCAATGAGGGCTGCGTCACGGTAGAATACTAGGCAACACACCAGGAGTGATACAATTGCTGTCAAAGGCCTTCTCGTCGGGCAACTTTTCCCCCTTGGATTCTGCCTTTTCCCGCACCTCCTTCGCCTCCTTCGCAGTACGGAAACGTCTACTCCGTTGCTGATTCATCTTCGCTCGAGGAGCAACACCATCGACGGCCATGAAGAAGAGCTTCTTGGGTTTGATTTTGCCGAAGAGGTGATCAACGTAAGCGAATATGGATGTGAATATCTGTTCTTCAGACAGTCGAAAATGGGCGTCCTCGTCATTCGGATGTGAGCCTGGGAGCGATTAGTGGGGGCGACATGAGTGCATTAGAGCACTCACAGTTATGGATGATTCCATTGAAGTCCAAATACAAGTTGTCTGAAGGAACGTGTAAGACTTTAGCTCGTCGACATCTAGAGACTGAGCGTACCAAATTCGGGAATCTTATTCTCCTGGATAAGCTGTGAGGTCAAAGGATATCGCTCTCTGAGGAGTATTCAGATGTCATTCAACGAGTCAGTGCTCGAAAACGTACGAGATGTATCGGAAGAACTGGGATCGTCAAGTTCAGCAACTGGAGGTACGTATGCAGCAACATGAGCAAACCTTTGGGATACCTGCAAGAGCCCATTAGCAAAGTTTCTGTTGGAAAGGAACAGAAACTTACCCATAGTGTGGTCGTGGTCAAGGAGGAAGTGAGTGAATGGGTTGGGATGTGTGTGAGGTTGAAGCCTCGATGTGTCGACCCTGAATTTGGTCAGTGCACGAATTGCCGTTTATGGACCGGGGTCACTGACGTCGGCCGTAAACCGTTTTCACCCAAACTCTCAAAGACTCGGGAACTCTGCTCATCGTTCGCCATGACGAGCTCAAAAATTGACTTCTCGAGTACATCGTATGCCTCAGTGGACTCACTGGCGTTGCCTCCACTGCTCCAATTACCCAACGAGCTCATCCTCGAAGTCGGTTCATATCTGGACATCTCATCTTTGCTCAACCTATCCATGCTCTGTCGTCGCCTGCAGCAGCTGATGATGCCTTCCTTTTACAAAGCCTGCAATATAGATATATCAACAGCAGCCGACACTGAACTAAATCTCTCCGGGTTGAGCATGCTAGCTCTACCAGGTCTTAGCACATCGCTGTCGATCACATCTTTGGAAGCGATTAGTTGCAAGCTGAATTCCGGGGCATACTCCATGCTCAGGGAGCTTTACAGCCTTCGATGTCTCGTATCCCGACTCTCATACCTAGCTCATCTGAAACTCAATCTTATTGGAGTTCACTTTCAAGATGTTCACACCATCGAGGATCGCCCGTCTGCCTCGCAGAGATGGTTTGGAGCGCTGGCGGCACTGATGAACACCGTCATTGAGCGCCCGGAGACGACGCTGACGGTGATATATGGCAGCCGTTCACTTCCCTGCAAACGTCATTTTGTGCATGCCGTTAATCCTCGTCCATCGTCGAGCACAATCCCGGAGAACGGATCCGCAGATGCGCACATAGATTTCTTCGGGGAGACTAGACTGAAAAAAGGCAGAGGGTTATCTTTTGCAGGCATTACTCGCCGCATTCTCTTACCATTCATCAAGAAAAGGCACTCGCGCACCCCCGTAGCACAGTCATCGCGGCTCACGGATGAGATTGATCCCAGAATTCATCCATCGAGCTGCAGACCCACCAATTATTGTCTTGAGCGAACGATGAAATGCGAATTCCCTCTCATTCCCTACCCCAAGATCAAGAGTCTGCATCTTCATACCTCTCTCCTCCTAAACGATCCGTTTTATCACTGGACAATGCATACCCTCAATTCATCACCTCTAGTGACGCTTTCACTAGACAATCTCAACCTCGCATATAATGACGTGGCACATATTCTTCCGGGTCTCGCATTGCCACACCTATGCAATCTTTTTCTGGGAAATATCCAAATGCAATGCTCCCACCTCATGACTTTCCTTGCTCGACATCCTACGCTCATCGTACTCAATCTTTACAAAAGTTCCGCCTTCGAGCCCTCTGTGCTCGGCTCTGCATCTACGACCTTCCTACCGCGACTGAAAAGCATCACTGCTACTCCTGAGTATCTTTCCGTCTTCTTGGCATCGCCAGAGGCACTTCCTAGTCTCTCAACCATTACTATCACCTCCGATTTCTACGGGATGCCGCCATACGGCTACCAATACACTCGCTTCGATGCCGTGCTCGAGCACATCAGTCGCCGCACCCAGGAGACGACGCTATCGTTCACCTTCCTGTCCCACATTGGCCTGGAAGCGTGGCTCGCAGCTAGCCGCCAGGGTTTGAAGACCTCTGGCGTCCTGCGGTCCTTACATCACGTGCGGAATCTTGAGTTTGGCACAGATTCTCGCTTCTTCTTCAGCGCATCGACCTTGGATGAGTTGATTAGGTGGTTGGCTTTAATTCCGACTTTGAATGGTATCACTTTTCGTGCGACTTGTCAGACCACCGATGCATTCTTCCCAAGTCTGCTATCCGCATGTCCGACACTGCGACGAGTGGAAGTCCACCGTGAGGTGCATGTTTTCGATGATTGAGTCTCGTTCTGTACGTTTAGACCCGTTTCCGTCACATTTGCATGTCTGATTATCTCTATAGTCACGATATCGCACCCTTCTCAGTGATGTTCGACTCATGATGTCCGTCTTTCGCAATGTTATGTATCATTCATCTTGTGTTACACATTCTCGGATCAGGCGCAACTAAATCGAGAGAAAGAACAGTCTATTCTCCAGAACGCATTACTGTCATCGACTAGTCATTGCTACCCCGTGAATACAACAAGCATAGGAGTAGCTTCACGACGCAGACGACATCGCCGCCCATTGCGCTACCTATAGCACGTCGGCTGGGAAGTGCAGGCCTCCGAGTCGCTATCGCCTTGAGTAATGGCGGTTCTTAGGGATGGCAAATTTGGAGCGGCTTTCAGGTTCCCCTGTACGGTCGGACAGTGCAGAACCATTCGGTAACACCCCGACTCAGAGTCAGGACGCATTAGCGACCTTTTCTCCTGACTCTTTCGGGCTGGTGAAAGAGTACGCGAGCTTTGTCCTTGGAATGCTCCACCAATTTCTGAGACTCTCGGTGCTTGATCCAGACGATTGATGGCTCATAATCTGGCGCCATTCTCTACTTACGTCCGGGTAAGGTCAACCTTCTTCCGCCACCAGTGCTACAACGCTCAGAACTCAGAACTCATAGGAGGTCATCGACAACAAGATCAACATCCGTTATTTATGGGATATGCTGAGTACAGGATCGCCATGAAGACAAGTCTTCACACCCTGGAGGGCATCTTCAGATGCATATGATCATATATGGCGACACAAAAACAAGCATCCATTTCGAATCGCAGAACACGACGTGACAGAGAACATCCAGTATAAAAAGCAAAAAATCCGAGTCTCCGTTGAGTGTTAATTCCGTACTACTGCTCGGCGCAGAGCAGTCAGGACATTTCGACGGCATCGTTATCCTCCCGGTCGTCCCTTTCTCTATATCTGTTAAACAACCACTTCCCGAATAGGACGCAAAAAACGATTAACGCCACCACTACCACAGCAGTCGTGTCAGTCGAAAAATTGATCGGCTAGTAGCTGAGAACCAAACTGACCAAGAAGTGAGAAGATAGCGATCAGCCCTTTGTAAAGCTTCTCTTTACTGTCATCCTGACGCTTCAAGTTATTCGAAAAATCTAGACTGCAGCGCAGATACGGTCGATGTAACTCCTGTAAGCTTTCGTCTCTTGCTAAGGAGATGCTCGGGCCACTCACCTTGTGTGTGCATAGCGAAGCAATGCGCGGGCGTGTATTCGGGGATCTCTCCAATTCTCGACCTTAATCTGTGAGTTGTCCGCGACCTGAGATCTGTTAGCAATCCGGGCGCCCCCGTGGTCTTGAATTTCATTGTGTGCTTTCGCCACAGTGAGCATCTTCATATATGTCAGCACAACGCCCATGCGAGAAGTCTTTGAGGCTTGAAGGAGGTGCGTAGCAAGGAGTCGACGGTACGCCTTCGCTACTACTAGTACTTTGAACTTGAAATTGCGGTTGACCCATTGCAGCTGGCGAACAACAGGCTCTGTGGCTTCAAGTTGATCCATCTGTTAATCAATGACTCGGGGAGCGAAAGTTCAAATCGAAATTGCGGCGGTTGAAGATCGACAAATGGTGGTTGCGGATGCAGAATGATAAGGAGAAGGTGGAGGTTCTGGCTGGTCAGCTCTTGACCCCCCACTTATATACCTCGGTTGGAGACACAGCCACGGATGTGGCGAATCATAAAAAGAAGAACTTGAGCGCTCCGACTCTCTTCTTTCCGGATTAATACAATAAGCCTTGTTCTTGCGCAGCACATATGAAAGCTAGATAGAGACAGTACAAGGGACTTGTTCTACGGAAGGCAAAGGGAATGCGTTAACATGGCGACGCCAATTTCTTATTAAAGCTCTCAATGATTGAGATTTCTGTACGTCTCTTGAGTGCATGGCTGATCATCCCGGAACTGAGATCATATCTCCGATCCGTCCCAACCCACGACAAAGCAGAACAATTGGAACACACCATTTGCACTATTGCCTACTACAATGGTACTACTCTTCATCAAGATCTACATTCCAACGCTCCATTCTTGCGGGCTTGATCGAACTCGCGAGTCCATTTCATGAAACCATATGTACGGTACAAAAAATCACATTCTCAGACCTGGATCGTCGCAATATTACTGGAAGGCGTCAATAGCCGCGCAATATTGTTGGGTGCCGATTGTTGTCAGCGCCGCCATCTAGCCAATCGGAGTATCTTCGAAAGCTTGAAAAGCGAACGAAAACCTCTTTTCTGCAGTCCTTGATCCGCGTTCGGAGAGTATGGAGGTGGAGGGTATTCAGGGGTATCAACATACTGTTCTGGAACACTTCTCTGCCAATGATCGTCCCAAAAAGCAGGATTGGAATGGGTGGAATGGCGCTCTGTGCGCATCTCGGCGGCTTGTCTCTGTGAACGTGAGCTCCGAAAGGTGTTACGGAAGCTTCCAATGGTGTTTTCCCAATCCCAGCAGAGCAGGGCCCAGGGAGTAATCACTTCGGCGGATGGGCCAGCTGGAGTGTTAGAAACAATTTATTGTAGCAGAATTGCTAGAACTGACCTGCCGAAGTCAAGAACAGTCTTATCACGGCGCTCAGAAAATCAAAAGCCACAGAGGGCCCGGTAAAGTTAGCCTCTCGGCGTGAATTGACGACACGTCTTCGGTTTTCACTTCTGAGACAACCGTTAAGTATCAGATTACAGGTTCATCAAGTGTCCTGACTCACTCTCCATATGCCCCCAGGTCAATATGAGCAATCTCCATGAGCGCCAGGATTGTCGTTAGGGTAAAGCAGATCGTTAAGACTTTTGTGGCAATTGTCATCCTTTAGAATGATGAGGTTTTCTGGGCTTACCCTTCTTTAAGACTTGAGTATGTGTATATTATATAGGTAACCGCCACCGGCGGGTAGCGACGACTCACCGTGACTGCCATACAACAAAGGCAAGTTAAGCGCCACTCTTGTTCATGGCAGCATGTTAATACAAGAAAATTGTAAGGGAGAGTGAGCCCAGGATGTGATAGTCGTTGTACGGGGTTTTACTGTCCAGTGTCCAAGAAGTTGCTAGTGGGTGCCACTGGTTGGTCGTCTAGTTCGTCTAGTTCATTCTCCAACTTGGAGTTCCGGTCCAGGGCGGGATCCAAGTTACGTATACGTGTGTTGTAACTTTAAGTAGTGTGGCCCTAGCGCCTTGTCAGAGAAAACTAGGGGGACTTGGTCGAGTCAATGGTCAATTGATGGTCATGGACGCGAAATGAAAACGGTGATTGGTGAGTGGCTGTGTTGCTGCTTGCTCATGCTTGCTTGGTACGTTTTTGTTTGGTGATTGACCTAATAATCCAATAGCACGAACAAGTTTGACTGAACGAGGTACGTTCTGGTGGTCTGCGGGATCCACAAGGATTCTTACGGATTCTTCGGTCTCGTTGGGTAGGTGTCGAAGCCATTGCGTCAGGAGCTCACGATTAACAATGGTTTGGTCAACCACAACTCCCTCCACACTTCGATGCAGTGTTCCGATACCTATTGATGATTAAAGACGATGAGTACATGTTCGGGGTCACGTTTGCCATGAGCAACTCACGTTTGACAAGATGTTTTGGGTCTGGGCAATGGACTATGTAGTGTTCACCACATTCCAAATTCAGGCCTACAAGTCCGCCCAATAACTGATAGAGTTCGCTTGATGACTCTACCTCATGGGTCATTAAGACCTTAAAACATCCATCTCGGTATACCGCGTCACCATCAGTACCAACGACAAACAAGGGGCCGTTGAGTGGCTCGCCATGCTCCCTCCATTGACTGATCCCCAGCCGCAGTATCCGCGCAAATCCATCTCCCTTTTCTGCCTTGCAAGACTGAGTCTGCATGACAGCCACCCCATGATAATGGTCACTGCGGAATGCACCGATGGCGCCAACGGTGGCTTCTCGTCCATAATGGATACTCGGATCGTCACCATGCACCGCGTCCACAAGCCCAAGAACTGAGTCCATGTCTCCCATCGCTAGGTCACGTCCTTCCGTGTGTTCTCGACAGAAACCAATAATCTGATTACTTGATCGCAGAAGTCTGGGACGTTGGTCGAGGTGCAAACCGTCGATCATGAAGCTATGGCCTGCCTTTGCGAGTGTCGCGCTGTGTGAGCCTTCGCCGAAGAATGTGGTGATATTTCTTCCGATTTCGTTCGCCTTCGGAAAGGATATGCTGGGGAGAAATTTCGGGCGGTTCCTATGGCGCCTGATTGAGCTGGTCGACGGCATACCCTTGCTGTGAGAAAGCGCGTATGATCCCTTCCGACCACTCAAACGCTTCATCAGAGTGGCGAGGTCAAGGTCGACAGATGTGAATCCGCGGACATGATAAAGGTCTCTTGCTGCATCTTCGATACGGCGTATGATCTCCTTCGCACTCACACGGCGTCTGAGAGCAACAGCTATCAGCTGATTGACCCGTTTGACATCGTTTGTTGCAAGCGCCATCACAAGCCGCTTGTAATCGCTGAGTCTTGCTGCTGTCCGCGACGCCTTTTTGGCCACCGAAAGGTACTAGAAGTGAGCCCGTGAGTGACGATACGCTGCTGTTTTGTAGATGAATATAACTGACCTTTAATTTTTCCTTATTATGTTCCTCTTTCGTGTACCGGATGTTGGACACAAGTTGGTTGGGAGTCAAATATGTATATAGAATATGTGCTGGTGCGGAAGTTGCGCGGGCTTCCAGCTTACGAAGTACAGCTCCGACTGACACTGCTCGACAGGCTGCACACTCCGCACCATCCCACCCCGCGACCCTAGTACACGTGGTCGACCGCAACCACGCCTCTTCGCCCTCTGGACCCTCGAAGTGGTCTAAACGATATCCTAACTGCATTCGAGTCTCAGGTGAATGCAGCATCCAAGGATAGTTCCCATAAATCTCTCCAACATCCCATTTCAAGGCGACGCCAGGGCAAGGACGTGGTTGCGCCAAATCAACCTCATCGACATCATCATCATCATCTCTATTGTCTTCTGCTCCCTCGAATGCCGCTGGTAACGATGAAGATCGATGATACTGAGGTGGGGAGATGGATCGTTCGGGTTGTCTTTGCTTGTTGGGGGTAATTGCAGCACCAATGGTGGCTTCTGAGATCGTACGTCGTGGTGTCTCGTTCCTCCCTCGCGTTGCTGATGGATCCCTAGGCTCTTCCGTAACAGCACGCGAGAGAGCTCTCGGAACGTCTGACGCACTGATGGTACAACCAAGCGCTGTGGCGAGGGCTGCAGCTGTTGCCGCTGCCTCGCGCTTTTGGGCAGCACGTTCTACCTCCATTCGACACTTTCTCGATGCTTGATGGACAATAAGGTGATGATTGGAGTTGGGGGTGAGGTAAAGAGGCCCTGCCCCACAGCGTTCACAGTACACAGGTCTGAAATTGCGACCTGGGGTTGTTGGTAGACTCGGAATCGGGGTAGCATCCCTCTGGTTGGTACTGGCAGGTGAGCTTAACAGTTGCGGCCACTCATCATGATCCCCGACGCCGTCGTGGTGTCCTAATTCATCCTGCGGTTCACCATGCCCTTCCTCTGCATCCCATAGAGTCTCTCCATCCTCCGTGTTGTCAAAATCACGGTCCGTGAATACATCATCGGTCTCCTTGTCTGATCCCGAGTCCGAGTCCGATTGTGTGTCGTATTCCTCTCGGGCAATCGATGCGAGTTTAGCATAATAGTCAGGTGGGTCAGAGGAAGGATTCCATTGGTCAGATGGATAGTCAGACATGTAGATGTCGCCTCAGTGAACTGGAAGGCTTTTCGTCGATGTCGCGCGCCACGCTATTTGTTCGTATGTACGCGACCGAGGAAATCTTCGAGATTTTCAAGTTTCCTCTGCTCACAGAAATACTGTCTGTACGCAAAATGTGAAACCGGATTTGAATTCAGGAGCTCAAACTACAGCTCGTAGATATCTCAATACAACTCGTCAAAGCTATGGAAAATAACTTCGCGCAAAACCTCGAAAATCACCAATTGGAGGACCCCGAGAACCTGTTAGGGTACAAC
>CEMG01179044.1:0-12975 GCA_001179705.1 Baeospora myosura
GCGATTATGGACCCGAGAGAATCCGGCGTTTTATTTTGCGAATGGCGATTACGATCCTCGCCGCACATGCTGCAAAGAGTTCTTGCACAGAATCCAAAAACTTAGGGTGGCATATGAGATCGCCGTGCATTTGTTGATGAAAGCCTAAATGTAAGTGGCAATGTCGATGAGGATCGCGGACGGAAATCTCAAAGAGAGTATTAGACTCGGCTGAAATGCGGGGATTAATGAAAGTCTGACTCTGTTTTCAAGACGATATCTGAATTTCACTTGGATTCGCAATGGATTCGCGATAGAAATATTACAAGAGCTTGTAACCAATCGCAACATCAGGATCACATTGAATCGACCTTGTATTGTCTCAGAAGCTGTGAATCAAAGGTTAGCACTACTCTTTTAGTACTTAAGTAAGTACATGGATCAGTAGTAGTGCAGTGGTTTCGACTGTACTTAGCCGATGGTCATGGGCGTTAAATTCTGTGGAAACGGCAACGCGTCTGTCACGTGATGGGAATATACTTCCATTACGGTTGCAGCAGCACAGGTTGCGATTCTGCCACCAGCGTCCACGTCGTGTTCACATTTCATGAAAGTCCTCCTTATTCTGGAAACCATTTTACATTATCATTCTATCTATCGAGGGTTTATGACATGACAACCACCGGCTCCATCAAGTCTATCGACAACACATCTATACACAGAATCACGTCGGGTCAGGTCGTTATAGATCTCCAAACCGCGGTGAAAGAGCTGGTAGAAAACAGTATCGATGCGGGGGCTACAAGCATTGGTATGCATGGAGCTCTTTATATCTCAATTGCGCGCGATTAACGCGTCATATGTTGCTCATAGAGGTTCGGTTCAAACAGTATGGTGTCAAGAGCATAGAAGTGATCGATAACGGTTGTGGGATAGCAGAAGAGGATTATGATACCCTCGGTAAGTTGAATTCGCTTCCTGTTTTGCTTCGGAATGTGTCTTGCTGATGGTGACTTGAATCAGCTCTGAAACATCACACGTCCAAGCTTTCTTCGTATTCCGATCTCTCGACAGTCACCACTTTTGGTTTTCGCGGAGAAGCGCTATCGTCGCTATGTGCCTTATGTGAATCTGTTGTGGTGACGACGACGGTTCAGCCGCCGATGGGGGTCGTTTTGGAGATGGACTCTGGTGGGAAAGTGCGGAAGAAAGGCAACGCGGCCAGGCAGGTGAGCTTCAGTTCACCGTCATATGAGTGCAGTCATTCACATATGACATTCTGCAGCGTGGTACGACCGTATTACTCACAAATCCGTTCCTCCCTCTTCCTGTCCGCCGTAAAGAGTTCGAACGTAACGCGAAGCGAGAGTTTGGGAAGGCGTTATCTCTTCTAAATGCATACGCATTAGGGCCATGTAGTGGGACAGGAGATGGGACAGGGCACGGTATCAGGTTGACCGTCAGTAATCAGATGGAAAAAGGGTATGCCGAAATGAGAAGAAGCGGCGTTCATTTACTGACTGCTTCGCACTTCTAGCCAGAAGTCCGTGCAACTGCGAACAACAGGTATCTCAACCACACGCTCATCTGTGACTGCAATCTGGGGCCCTAAAGCCCTCGACAATGTCACAGAGTTGGATCTGAAATTTGTTGTTGAACGGGACAATCATGCCTTGAGGAGGCTCAGCAGGTCAGTACACTCCCATCGACTTGTTTTATCAGGGGCCTCTTCCGACGCCTTTATGTCTACAGCGCGACTAAAACTGATCATAGTGACGACATTGATTCCATTCAAGTCGTTGTACGTGGCCTCATCTCAAAATTCTCTGTGGGTAGCGGACGAACCGGGACGGACAGGCAATTTTTCTACGTCAACGGAAGACCTTGTAATCTGAGCAAGGTTTGCCTTTCATCGTTGTTCTAGTTCGTGCGTGTAGCTCACTTTTTGTCTCGTGGCCCGCGTCAAGATCCAGAAGGCGTTCAACGAAGCATATAGGTCTTTCAACGCAACTCAGGCGCCTTTCATTATAGCTGACTTCATCATTCCTACTGGTGCTTCTCCTTTTTTCCAGACGTGTTCTCTTTGCTAAAGTCAATCACTCTCACAGACACATGTGACATCAATGTCAGCCCCGATAAACGGACAATTTTCTTGCATAATGAGGG
This sequence comes from Baeospora myosura, assembly GCA_001179705.1. NCBI lineage: Eukaryota > Fungi > Basidiomycota > Agaricomycetes > Agaricales > Baeospora > Baeospora myosura. The sequence continues at coordinate 2,146 of CEMG01179044.1, forward strand.
TAATCTCATCTCAGAATTGAAGGTAATTTATTCGACACCATGATAAGCGTGTGATTGACGTGTATCGGAAGGCTGCCCTAGAAACATCTTTTGCATCTTCTCGATCTACTTACGATATCGGGACCCAGTCGACACAAAGCACCCTCGTCAAGTCTTTGACTGTCTCCCGTACGGCGTTCCTGTCCAACGGCTCTAACGAAGCCGGAGGCGAGTCTACCAATAACGAGGTAAAAAGTCGGGTAGGGACCGAACTGCGCCCGACAGGCAATCAAGTTCCCTCGACGGAAAAGGCCCAGATGATGACGACTACACAGGCCGCTGAGTCAGAAGACATTGTCGCCCAACATGGCACCATCTCGCTTTCCACCTCCAGCCCACCCGGACGTATCTACTCCGACCACAGTCCTCGCGTAGCGGCGAGCGCAGATGGGGACGAAACTGGTGACATGGCGGTCGATGTGCCTCTTCTGACTACCCAGGAAAAAGGCATCGCCCAGCGTGAAGCTACCGGTTCCCGTCCTCCTGTCCCAGCGGTGGCTGCCGTGGTTCTTGATACTACCGGAGCAGCTTGGAATCGTGGTCTTAACAGGAAGATTCTTCCTGACGATTGCGCCTCGACTGATGCAGAGGACGGCCACCAACGGAAAAGGCATAAGTCTCATGGAGCGAATCTCATCGAAGGCCATACCTGTGGTGGTGGTTCGAAAGAGAAGGCGAAACTTGCGACTATGGATACCAGATCGAAAGCGGGCAGCTTACAGGCAAGCGAGTCTGTTCCGTCCGCAAAGCAGGTGCGCAAGAATTTGAGAGATCGCATCGCAAATCTCGCCAGACCTGGTAGCCAGGCAACACCGGTCGACGACGCGATGGATGTGGATGAGGAGGAGGAGGAGGATGAGGAGGATAAGTCTGTGGGTCCAATGGGAGGCAGAGACTTCCCGGTCGACGACACTGAAGAGGTAAAGGATTACGAGATAGGGCCGTCGCACTCGCAGACGACTTCGCTTGCTGCACCCATGAGCGTACCCTCCTACCCTTCCGGATCTGCCAGCTCAGAAGCGATCGATCTCACAGACGATTCTTTTGCAGACTTCCACGATACTTCATCGTTCTCGGTGGATCCTAATGTATCGACCACCTCGTCGCACTCGGACTACGTTTCCAGGCCCGAGGTGATACGCAGCCTAGACAACAAGAACGGCGAGATATCGCTCCGTTTGGATCTCTCCAGGCTTTCATCAAACTGGAGACAAACACGAAAACGTTTATCGGAAGCGCGGAAAGCGTCGACCCTCGGAGCAGACGCTGTTCCAAGTATTCCTTTAGAGGCAGGCGTATCAAATACAGCCAACGACGATCAAGCAGCTGAAGCTCTGTCCCGCGTCATCGAAAAGAAGGATTTCCGTTCCATGGACGTCGTCGGCCAATTCAACCTTGGGTTCATCGTGACTCGTCGAAGAGCATCTGTTCATATCCAGGAAAATGGCGACGATTTGAAAGAGATGGACGATTTGTTCATTGTTGATCAGCATGCTGCGGACGAAAAGTACAACTTCGAGACTCTGCAGCAAACTACAAGCATAAACTCGCAGAGACTGTATAGGTATGATGCTGTATCATCACTACTTCTCCTGCCGCGCTAACATCCCTGCGTTCGCTAAGGCCGGAACCGCTGGAGCTGACCGCGGCCGATGAGCTCATTGCGCTAGAAAATATCGACGTCCTTCGCCGAAATGGATTCGAAGTAGAGGCGGACCAAGATAACGATGTTACACTTGGTCAAAGAGCACGACTCCAGCTAGTGGCGCAACCTGTGAGTAAAGGGACGGCCTTCGATGTAAAAGGTATCTACCGATTGTCGTATCTTGTATGGTCCTCATTGACCGTCGTTTTGTTCTAGACTTGGAAGAATTGATAGATCTACTGCATGACAAGCCAGCTGGTCAGATGGTCAGATGCTCGAAGGCTAGATCAATGTTCGCCATGAGAGCCTGCAGGAAAAGTATAATGGTCGGTATGCCACTAACACAAGGGCAGATGATTACAGTGAGTTGTATGGAAATTCCCTCGGCTTCGGGCTAATTCTCAGCGTAGGTGATTCGGCACATGGGAACCATGGATCAACCATGGAACTGCCCGCATGGAAGGCCTACGATGCGACATTTACAGGACCTGGTGAGGTGTCCTGTTTCCCGGAGTCGCAAGATTAATTGGTCAGCCTTCGATTGTGCCGGTGATTGATTCTCTTATCGCGACTACCATAGTCGATTGTACACTCTCACGATATAATTGTATCTTCTTTCCTCGCATGAGACGATCGGACTGTATTACCTTTCAAACACCCCCCACCATGTCAATCCACACCGTTAAACGTAACCAGTGCCACCTAGCATGGGATAACAGGTATGTCGCTATGTTCGCAAACTCAAGGAGGCGCTCAACCAAGGACGTTTAGTATTCCGCCTATCCTTCGTATCGAATCAGGAGAGTTGGTCAAATTTGATTGCCTAGACGCTTCAAACGGTCAAATTACGACGGACTCATCTGTTGAAGCCATATCCTCCCTCATCTTCTCTGAACTTGATCAAGTGAATGGACCGATCTATATCAACGGCGCTCTTCCAGGGGACACCCTCCAAGTCGACATTATTTCAGTCCAGACCGCGGATTGGGGCTGGACAGCACTCATCCCAGGCTTTGGCCTTCTCAGTGAAGAATTCCCACAACCTGCTTTAAAGATATGGAAATTGGATAGCGAGAGCGGTTTTGCCTACGATGACACATCAGGTATCAAGATCCCACTGCGGCCCTTCGCCGGGGAAATGGGTGTTGCCCGTGGTGCAAAAGGCGCGTTTTCTACTATTCCGCCATACAACACCGGAGGGAATATAGATACAAAGCATCTGACGGCGGGGGCTACGCTTTACCTGCCTATCGAGGTGGAAGGGGCTTTGTTCTCCATTGGAGTGAGCTTCACTCTAGCCAATTACGATGGGAATAAAACCTAACTGGTTCTGTTAAGGATGGCCATGCCGCCCAAGGGGACGGAGGTAAGCGCTTCAATGACTATATTACGCTTCCCCATCTTGTCTGACCATCGACCGCCACAGAGGTCTGCGGTACGTAGAGGTGACTCGATATGTCAAATGTGACATTTGCAAACGAAATCCCGCCTTAGGCACCGCAATAGAAACACCGATTAATGTCGAAGTCCGTGCTTGATTTCACTACAATTTACCTCCTCCTAATGCTCGCAGGTTCGGCTCACGATACGCAAGGATCGTCTCTACACAAGGACGCCCCACTTCGAGTCTTCTGTTGCCATGACAGTAGCGGATTGCTATTGTGTCACTGGGGTGGACTCAGACCTCAGGGAAGCAGCGCGTTCAGCAGTTCGCGACATGATCCAATTCCTATGCGCTGAGCATCAGTTGAACAAAGTCGATGCCTACATGCTATGCAGCGTCGCTGGAGACCTCAGAATTCATGAAGCGGTGTGTGGAAGAATTGCTATGACCTTCACCAACACTCGTGTTCATACGTGATCTACGACAGGTGGACATGCCAAACTATGTTGTACGTCTTATTCTTGTTTAAATCGTCATAGACGTGTCCAGATAACTTCTTTAGGTCGGCATCATGCTGTCCAAATCGGTCCTACCTCAGCCTTCAGGCAACGAAATTTTGAAGAGCGAGTAATCCAGGATGCTGTCGCCCTGAGATGATGCAGGCTGTCCTCGCAAAGTCTGCTGATCGGCCTCTCATTTTATCCCACCCTGAATATAGACCGCAATGCTGCACATTGAATGTTCTCTTTGACGTTCTGAGTAAACCGGTTATGCATTGGTCATGCACCACTATCTACTGAATGATCGATTGTGAAGACAGCCTATGGTACCCCCCCCCCCCCNCCTTTGCTGATGTAGCTAGCATGTACCTTCCTACACAGTGAATATTCGGCGTTTCGAACTTGGGCTATCGAGACTTATATATCCAAGGCGAGTCTGAATTATAGGATCTTACTCATTGCTCGCTACAAACCATCAATGTTCCAATATTTCATTCAGCCCTTGACGACGACGGCGTTACTATGTACGTAATTCATATTACTCCCGACTGGCCCATCCCTGACTCTGTCGCTTCCGTGTCTTTCGTTCGTGTTATCCAGCCAGTTGTGTTGCCTTGAACAGTCTTCTGCCACAAGACATGCTTTGAGAGTGGGTCCAGCGATTGAAAGCAGATACTTCTTGCCATGAGCCATATGGCTCTACCGAAGTTCTACGTCGCCGACGCGGCGACGCCGCTACGACAACCAAGAAAGGCACTTCCATCAGATTCAGTAGTGCATCAATGATCCGGGTAAGTGAAGCTCGCGTATTTTACTAGATCTTACCCTGAAGAGGGTACCTGAAGGCTGAGGGTACACGCTTGGGGCTATCAGATATGCCTCCGGCTCGAGAAGCGTTTTAATTTTACACGTTTTAATTTGCAACTCTTGTTACTCCCCTACTCTTATCCGCAGTCCACCCCCGATGGATTCACTACCAATGCCGTGGAGAAAGACGTTGGACAGGACGAGTCTTGAAAGCGGAAACCCTTTTCTTTCACGCACTATGACACGCCCTGACGAAACAACGGAAGAGCGATTGCAAAGGGTCCGAGCATTGCAAGACGCTCAAAAGATATCGCGACAGATCGACGAGAGCCTCGTTGACGCAAGACGATCGTTGGATAAAAGGAAGAAAGCGATAAAGATTCTACTACTGGGTGCGCCTGTTTCCTGCGTCACGCGTGTACTTTTGGCGCTTTGTTAATGTGACGTGTATGATCTGCTACAGGTCAATCTGAGAGTGGAAAGGTTACCATTTCCCTTGAATTTGATCTGCACGCGTTTCTCATGCATTCCTTTGACCAGAGCGCAGTCTTGAAAAGTAGTTTTCAATCTCTTGTGCGCGTTACAGAGACTGATCGATTCCCAGACTTTCAAATAGCATTTACGCCACGACAATTGCACCACGAACGAGCCATTTGGAAGAGAGTGGTTCAACTCAATCTCATTAGGTAGACGTTATTCCAACGTTCTTCGCTTCAAACGCTCATCCGGTTTGACGTCCTCCGACAGCAATGTCAACATAATCTTGCGAACTCTACAGGAAGAGTGGGAATCCATTCAATCTTCCTCTCCGGACGTAGCAACAAGAAGCTCACCTATGAACAAGCATCACCGTCGGCTACAGTTGAGCTTGTCCCCCCTGTTTTCGGTCGAAACGAACATCAACAGGATGATATCCATCGAAAATATGAAGTCTCGAGACGTCTGCGTGCGTGCTGGCAGTGAGTGGAAGACTAAGTTGGGCATGCTAAACACATCGCCGCACACAAGACCACAGAGCCCCAATCGTCCTGGAACGAGTTCGTCTGCCAAAAACGATCCTACTCAGATACTGGAGGCTTCCAAGGACGACATAATCTCTTTATGGGAAGATGCGGAAGTAAGGGAGATCTTAGCAGCTCGTGGGGTTCGCATCAACGAGATATCAGGATTGTGAGTGGATCTATCGTTGTCATCTTCGATGGATGAACTTTAATGACGATAACATCAGCTTCTTGGATGACACAGCTCGAATAGTTGACGAAGATTATGAACCTACGGATGGTGATCCTTTATCCTCTCCCTCGCAGACCACAGCTCACTCTCTTACAGCGGATATTGTCCGCGCCAGAGTGAGGACAATTGGCGTCGAAGAACACCAACTTGTTGCAGAGATAGGTGTGTGCCAAACCCTTACGCAAGCTCGATCCCTACATACCTCCTGTGCTGATCGCTAAGCTAGGTCCAGCTAAAGGAACAGAGTTCTATATCGCTGACGTCGGTGGAAGTCATAGTGGAGTGAGTATTTTTAATGCTCAATTTGAGTCGGGGCGCTCATGCTGTCTCTTCTCAGAGGGCTTCATGGATTCCGTACTTCGATGACGGTGACTATTCATGTTTCCAGAAGATTATCGAGCACCTAAATTCTTTTTCATTGTGTCCTTCAGTCCAGACAATCTTATTTTTGGCTCCGCTAGCCTTCAATCAAATGTTGGAGGAGAACCCCAGAATCAGTCGACTAGTGAGCCGCTTACTTGGTCTCATTTCCGGTAAAGGGTAAATGTATGATGATTTGCATCTCATTTTAGGAAGATACATTGGCGCTTTGGCGAGAGATATGCGCAAATCCGCTCCTAGCCAACAGCAACTTGATAATTTTCTTCAATAAAGTATGTTCCTTCGTGACCAGATCGGATGCGTTGTGTAAGCTCACCACTATTCTTAGAAAGATGTTCTCCGTCAAACCCTGGAGTCAGGAGTTCTTGTACGAAAATATGTAACAAGTTTCGGGGACACGCCGAACGATGTGGCTCATGTGACAAAATGTATCTACGCATCCTATTTCATACTCACCCGACCGACTGACAAAATTGAACTGCCTCAGATTTCAAAGACAGATTCCGCGCCTACCACGTCAGTTACCTGCACTTTTCCCGAAGTACTGGGATTTACTGAATCGTGTCCGTCAACAGAAGAAACTGTCGCCCAAACCCCGTCCATTCATCTCTTATGAAACATCGGCGATCGTGGGTCCATTCTGTACTCAGACAATGTCGTCAACTCAGATTACATCATGATGCAGGATACTAAATCAACGGCAACGCTGCTACATGCAGGTATTTTCATCACGCGCCTTCCACGTTCAATGCATACCTAACACGACCCCCTCCGTAGTACATGATGGGATCGTTCGCGACCAACTTTCAAAAACTGACATTCTATAGGTGTATTGGGGTCAAATTGGGGGGTGTATTGACAGGACTGCGATTTTTTTTATTCGATTTATTGTTCTGACATTGTTGAAGATATACATGGTTGGACTACATGATCCGTAAGAGTCCTTGAGTTCTGACATTACATTCAAATACACTGCTTTCGGCGATTCTCCTCTAGATATAGATTGGTAGAGTGGGGCTGAGGCCTCTCCATTCACTGCCCTCAACGAACGTATGCTCGTCGATGAGGAAGTCCTTGAGAGCAAGTGATCAGTATACAAGGGTAGCGTCAGAGAAGGAAGCTGCAGTCATACCAGGGGACATTCTACAAGAGCGCCTTTGACTTCTGACAGTCGCTGCTTCAGTCTGTCAAGCTTTGTGCCAGGAACGACATGTCCAGTCTTCATTTTCAGCATATAGCCCTATACATGACGGGTAAATACGGAGTGCACGCTCGAGAGGTCGGAGGACGTACATCATAGGCCTTCCAATCCCGAACCAAGTTAGTAGGAACGGGTCTGAAGATCTCCGTAAAGATTTCACGGTTTCTCCTAGCGGTATCGTTCCACAGCGCCCAGGTCGAATCAGCCAAAGGATCAGCAACCAAGTCATCATTTGGGGTGCCGAACTCGTCATCGTTGGGGTGCGGGGCAGGTTTCATGAACGAAGTGGGTTCATGACGGCCCTCCGCGCGCTGAGGGGCCATCAAACCAAGGTGCTCTGAGTAAGAAGGTGAGTGCTTGTGATACATATTACAGTGTGATAACGTACCTCTGAACAACTTGCGTCTCAGCGATGCGGCGAAGCGAGCAGCCACGTAGGGCTGACCGTCCATCGTCGTCGTGACTGTATCGTTGTCTTCTACGACAAGGGCAATTTCGGAGTCTCCGTCGCCCTGAGGACAATACGTTCAGGGGGGGGAGGCAGGATGTAACTACAACACTCACCTTTTGACTGCGATCGTTGATATTGGCGGATCCCATCTAGTAACGAACGAGGTAAGCGCAGATCCAGGAAAAGTAAAGGACCCGCAACGTACGATAACTCGTCTATCGTCTACAATCATCAACTTGGTGTGAATGTAAAGCAGCTCGGAGACATAACTAAAAACCAACGTAAGCCGTATACTCACTCAAGAAACCAAACCCACTCACGCATTAAGCTCCTCCTCCTCCGTACCCAGCCACTTCTCATCCAACAAGCTGGTCTTGTCATCCATCATATGCTGGACAACAGTATCCGAAACATCTCCTTCCCCTCTGATTTCCCTCGCTGCCGCCTCAAACTGCTCGATCGTCCGACCCGCCTCTTCCGATGACTCAGGTATGGGCACGGTCACCTTCTTCTGTGGAGTCTTGTCGCTCATGACCATCCCCTCCGTGGTAGCCTCGGGAAGGACCAAGGTAACCTCCTTCCCTCCGTCCTCGTGGCTGCCCACCCATTGCCTGGCGAGCGCTACCTGGGCCTTTTCGAAGGTGACGGAAGAATTCTGCTCTACTTTGGAGATGAAGCTCGCTACGGAGATCGTTCAGCTTTCCAGCCCCCATGTACGAGACCAAGCAGACTCACCCAATGGCGCGTTGATCCTATCATATGCGCGGAGGTGGTAGAACCGGATATAGTCCATTCTGAGAGTCGAAAGCCTCAGCATCAAAGTGGCGTAGGCGCAGAGAACGTTGGACGTACGGTTCGTAACCAGCTTTACGAATCTCCTCATAGATACTGCTCCCGCCCCGATTGATGGTGCGGTACTGGCCCGCCATGATGATCTTCAGCGAACTCTCGCTCTTCACGTCCCCGGAGAATCCGGGTAGCTCGGGAATGGCGATGATGACCTGCAGATAGCGATAGGAGACCGAGTCAGTCTCGGGTGCGCCAGAGTGAAGGCTGACGAAGAATGCGCACCTTGAACTTACGCCCTTCCGAAGCAGCGCGCACGATTCGCTCCACTAGAGCCTTGGCAATCAAGTTCTTGACCTGCCCGCCTTCCTTCGTGGCCGAGATGCTGATAGAGATATGATCTGGTCAGAACATGTACATGCTTGGCAGAAATTGCGATCTCACAAAAACTGGTTCTCTACAAACGACACCGTACAGTCAGCATCAGCACACCTATACCACACACGACGAGAAACGCACCAATATAGATGAAATGATTAGCCTCATTGATCAATTGGATATCTATGGTATCGCTTAAGCTTTCTCTTCACCTCAACAATCAAACAAGATGAACTCACAAGCATTCTGGATACTATGCTCCGTCAGCACTCCATGACTCCAATCCGACACACTGCGCACGACCTGGACGCGGCAGGGGGCGGTGGGCGGCGGCGGGTAGTCGGGGTTGGGTTCATCCGTGGGCGCGCGGTGGAAGTGCTGCTTGTACCGCCTGCCCATCTCGCGCCATTTTTCGCGCTCGGGGTGACCTGGCGTTGGTCGGGCGTGGTGAGCAAAGGACGGAAAGGAAGGAAAGGAAGCAGAAAAGGTAGAGGGAGCAACGGAAACGAAAGGAGTGATGGGGTGGGTTAGGAAAGAAAATTCGAAGAATGGGGGAGGAATGAAGGAACTTACGGACAACGGCTTCGTTGGGTGCGACCTCGACGTTGTGGGGGAGGGCGAGCCAGTGGACGGTGTCGACGTCCCTGTACTGTAAGGTAGAAACAGTCGGTGAAAGAGTCAGGGATGAAGAGGTTGACAACACACCTTGCGCTTCTTGATCTCGTTCCACCGCTCGGTAAAGTGCTGCACGATATCCAGCACCGCAGGTCCCGTCAACGTCATGTGCACCTATGACCCCAGCCACCAATCAATACCATTCCGAACGACTTAAGCCTCATAAAGCACTTACATCATGCCACGGCATCCTCGGGCTCTCCAAATTTGACAGCGAATTGCTAGCAATTGCATACACGTCCTGGAAGTCCATGATGCGCGCATTGTTATAATCCTGCCCGGGGAACAAGGTCAGCCCGAAGTCCGTGGGGTGTACATCCGCGAGCGGGTGCGTCTGGGTGTCCCAGCGCCCGAAGCAGAGGTCGAGGCCGCCGATGCAGGCGTAGTGGTTGTCGACGACGACGACTTTCTCGTGGTGCGACCAGAATTCGACGCTGTCTGTGGGTGGGGTGAGTAAGTAGGAGGTTTCGGGGGTGGGGAGAAGAGAGAAGGGGGGCATACCTTTGGAGCCGATGTGGTCGGGGTGGCGCAGGACGACAATGTTGGAGTGCAGAGATTCGAGGTATTTCTGAACATTCGTGGTAAGTTAGACGATCTTCGGTAAGGGCGCCTGCGTGCTCACCTTGGTGTGGCTGGAACTCATGGACATGGTCTGTGTGACCTCCTTGTACACGATGATGTACACCTTGACGCCCGCCTCGGCTTTGCGCTGCAGCAGTTTATCGAGCCGCCATTCCTGGTGATGCGCAGGCGGGCGACGTAGAAAGAGCTCGGGTGTGAGCCACCAGTCCTACATTCACAAAGTCATCAATAGGTATGCTAGAAAGAGTGGAGAAGACGCACAAGAATGAAGATAGCCTCTTTCGCTGAATCGAGCATCTCCGAGAGAGCCCACATGTAATCGTGGCCATCGATATGCCTGCGTCAATGAGTGTTCGCATATGATCATTCTATCGAGTATACACACCATTTCACAAAGTTCTCCGACCTCTCCTCCGCGAAACTCTGGAATCGATGGCTGTTGTTGATCTCCTGCCTCAGCTCATCGGCCGCCTTCTCGTGTGCCTCATCGTGCCGACCTGTAGCGATCCCCAGTAAGACGAACAGCGCTCAGCAACGAGGCGAGCGACGCTTACGATTAGGGTTCCACCTCCCTGAGCACACGACATGAAATCAGCGCTGCGGCTAGGCATGGCAACCGTGCCTCAGGGACAAAAGCTCTCACCAATGAGCTCAGCGCGTGTGTGCTGGATCCCTTCAGGGATCCTCTCGATGAGTTTCTTCAAACCACTCATAGGTTTGTATACAAAGAATCAGTGTAAGAGTGTAAGTGATGGTCAAGAGCAAGTG
>CEMG01179062.1:6603-30065 GCA_001179705.1 Baeospora myosura
TCGGCTGGTGACTCGGAGAGAAAACTCTCCCAAGACATACCATGTCAGTCGAAAGACATACACCAGGGACGATGTCTGTGGCCGAGGATGTTGAGGACTCGAAAGAGATTTCGCTGGAACACGACCGCACAGGAAAAGAGCAGATTGAGCTCGACTCCGAGTCAGTACAGCTCAACCTCAATGACGTCGCGGAGGACTTTCCCGATGGTGGATTTAGGGCATGGTTGATAGTCTTCGGGGTGCGTACGACGAGTCCTATCATATGTGGCTGTTATACTGAACCTTTTTTCCTAGGCGATGTGTATGACCTTTACGACGTGAGCCCTGTGCGACTTAATTTTTTTGACATGTGCCGTAGCTCATCTCTTGTCTTAGGTTCGGATATGTGAATTCATGGGGTGTGAGTTGCGCTGTTATGCATGGCTCAGCCGACCTCTCATCACATCCATCTGCATCAGGTCTTCCAATCATACTACCAGAACACCATCCTCAGCACATCCTCACCGTCCAGCATGTATGTTTCTTCATTTCCCTCCTGCCAGTCCTCACGAGCTAAACTGCTATCACAGCTCATGGATCGGCTCGCTTCAGGTAAGCCTGATGCCACACAAGCGCTCTTTATGAGCTCATCTTGCCGCAGTATTCCCTTGTCTTCCTCCCAGGTATATTCGCTGGTCGACTATTCGACATCGGGTACGGCCGAACGCTCTTCATCTCCAGCAGCACCCTCCTCGTCGCGGCCTCTTTTCTCGTCGCGCACTGCAAATCTTACTGGCAGTTCCTGCTATGCCAAGGCGTGGCCGTTGGTGTACGTTTCAATGGTGTCTTCTGTCCTTCCTGATCACTGATTTCGGATATGTAGTTGGCGTGTGGAGGTCTGATGAACCCAACGACGGCGACGATAGCGCATTGGTTCAAGAGACGACGCGGATTGGCTATGGGCATGATGGCGGTGGGGTCGTCTATAGGCGGGACGGTCATCCCCATTGCAGCTAGGAATCTTATCCCTCGTATCGGGTAGGTCTCATACTCTCACACCGAGGTCGATGTACCAGTACTTACGTGCATCTCAGATTCCCGTGGACGATGCGGACTATCGGTTTCATCCACATAGTCACACTGACCATGGGGAATCTGGTATGTGCGTTAACACCCGTATCCTGGCTCATCCCTAACCGGACAATCTTACTATTAGACTCTAAAACGCCGCTTCCCGCCAATAAAAGTCGCCGGCGGTCTCTTCAACTGGGCAGCCTTCAAATCCGCACCCTACTCCGTGTATTGCGCCTCGACGTTTATCAATTTCCTTGGAATATACACATGTGAGTGGGTCCCGGTCTAGATACGCTACGTATCCCTCTCCATAAGCGTCGATACTCAACCTCCATCTGCAGTATTGACCTACGTTGACATCAGTGCTGTATCGATGGGCCTTCCGGAGGACTTTTCGTTCTACCTGGTATCGATAGCCAATGCGGCGTCAGGGTTCGGACGACTCGTGGCGGGGCTGATGGCGGATGGTGTTGGTAAGGACCCAGACTACGTTGTGAGACTAGGTTGATGTTAACGTCGCTTTTCGTTGCAGGTCCGATGAACGTTATGATACCCTTCACTGCAGCGACCGCGATCATCACCTATGCATGGCCTTTTGCGCGGACGGAAGCTTCACTCATCGTCGTCACTATTCTTTATGGGTGTGTATCTCATCATCTCATCATCGCCCCTCCCTTTTGCACTCTTCACTCTTCACGCGTTGATCATTCACTGTAACTCACACACGCCTTCTTTCACCTTTAGATTCGCCTCAGGTTCCTACGTCTCCCTCCTCTCGAACCCCGTCATGGAATTCGGCGACACAGGCGACGTCGGGCGTCGCGTAGGCATGATGATGAGCATTTTGGCCATTGGCGCGGTCGGTGGTCCTCCAATATCAGGGGCGATAAACACGGCTACGGGGGGCTTCGAGGCGGTGGGATATTATGCGGGGAGCGTCGTGATCGTAGGGGTGGGGCTGATGTGTTGGACGAAGTATCTCGTGCTGGGGAGGCTGAGTGGGAAGTTATAGAGCCCAATTTCTATCATGAAACCATGGCAGAATGTAGAACGAAAGGCGTCGGGTTACGTCTGGCTATAGGACTTCCATCGACTGCGTAAACTCGTTACTAACTACTTGGCATGTACAAAGGACGATGGGCGAGCAGAGCTTCCGAGAGGTGGCTTTTTGCACTATCCGAACCCCCGGATGTTCCTTCGTGGGACCGCTCCGATAATATCACCTCACCTCACCTCACCTCACGGTATCCTGTGAGCTCCCACACCTCGGGTCTTTGAACGCTCGAGCTTGGGCGCTGATGCAAGTGTTACACTTCGTAAAGAGAACATTTTTGGACCATTCGACCGATCGGAACGCTTACCGACAGCGGATAGTGCCTCAGCGTTGCTTCACGAATCACAGCGCTCAGCAATGGGACTTGCGCCAGACATTGCCTATCGTCGGAACTCACCATGTCAGGACAAGGTATTAGTATATTACGTTAGTCCCGGAGAACTTGTGATAGCTGGATGCTCATCCGGGATAACAGGCAGTAAGTTCAGATCTATCTACGAGGAATAACGAGGATTCCGTCGACCAGTAAGTATCAAGTTTCAGCTCGGTATGGCAGCGAACGTAGCCATTGCGCCAGAAAGGAGACCTTTGGTCCACAATGTATACAGATAATCTAACATCAGTCCACCCAAAATCATTCCCCCGAGGTATCCGTTCCTAGCGAAGTTTCCTGCGAGATGTCAGTGGTGGCCTGTAACGGTAAGATGGGTTAGATACTCACTCCAACAACTTGCCTGATCTTCCAGGTCAACCGTGTAAAGCTGCCAGATGATATGCAACGTCGCGGGTCCCACGGAAAACACATAGTACATGATTCCCTGATCATTCAAGATACCAGTGAAGACCAACATCCCGATGAAGACAACTGCCAAGAGGGCCAAGACATGTCGTATCCAGGATCCGAAGAGAATGGCGGTAGACTTGACACCCACCGTACGGTCGTCTCGTTTGTCTTGACAGGCGTAGATGGTATCTGAATTGTGAACGACGAGTAAGTATCAGATGTCGTCACCCGAGATACCGATCTTTACCATAGTACATTGTCCAACTGACATTTCGTGAGAGGTTGCATGAGACCAGTTGCACTTTCAGCAGATGATACAGATACTTACCACCAGAGTCCCAACATCAGGGACTGCATAAGTCGAAAATCCAGTGACTGATATACACTGAGCCAGGATATGACGAGACCCCAGTTTGCGGAGATGCCTAGCCATGCCTGGGGCCAGTGAACAACTCGCTTCATCAGAGGATACGGCCCCGCTCTACAGGATGAAATCAAAGATGTTCAGTACTTATTTGGATCGGACGCAAGCGAAAAGGACAACGAACAAAGGGAATAGGCCTATGAGGAGTGCGTAGAACCTGAAGACAAGGCATTTGTGAGTCTGCACTTTCACGGTAACGATAGAAGACCGACGCGGATGTATTGAGGAACCGAAAGTACAGCAAACACAGAATGACTTCACCAAGTAAGAGCATGATGGCAGCCATGAGTGATACCGAACCTTCGGCGAGGGGTCGATTCCTCGTACGCTCTGAGATTTGATTGGCAAAGGCACGGGCATTTAAGTCTCTGTCAACCGCAACATACCAATTGCACCATCTATATTCCGGTCACAGATGTCGTTCAGAGTTACAGCAGTGCTTCGCACAAGAATGGCTCCGACGAAAAATCGCGAAAGCAATGCGAGATAGTCGTTCAAAGGCAGATGACTTCTATATGCAGCCAAGGTAAGGCCCCAAGCTGATACCAATGTCAGTCAATGTACAGTGAAACTAAATGCGCTCAAGTGGAACTAACCAAAAGGCCAGAAAACAAGAATTGCTCCTTGTGGCTGTATATATATCTGAGTATTCAATGCATTGTTACGAGCGTCTCATTACTCACCTTGTTAAGCCTGGTCAGACGTATGAGTGGCCAGAACAGCTGGAGCATTGAATCACTGCAATTGCTAAGTCTTTGCGAAAGATGAGGAGCATCCTTGGAGGGGCGGTGATTTATATTTGGTCTGCGAACAGCCAATCGGGCGAATGAGCAAATCAACGAGAAATACAACTACACAGTGGGATAAGATCAAGACTTGCCTGTAAAGCCCATCAACGGAAGCATCCTAGTATATCTCAGTGCATGATATTCCAAATTATGGGGCACTGTATCAATGTAACAGTGGCCTATGTCGGTGTTGATGATGGACGGTGCCGGTGTGGATAGGGGATTTTTTCATCAAGATTGATAGGTCAGAGGTGCTGATGTAGGACAAGAGAAGGAGTCCCCTGACACTCATACGTCCATCCATAAGTCAATATTGTTTGTATGTCTTCACCAAGATGAGACCGGATCTGACCGACCAATTTCAACGTTAACTTCAAGTTGCCTTCTTTCCAGCTCCAAGACTTGATCTGATCTCGTCACAGGAACAACCATCATAAAGGAAACAAGGGGGGGTAAAGATGGATGCACATAACGTACGTTAATTGGGTAGAGGCAATTCGGAATGACCTACAGTTATGTTGCTATAGGTGTCTGGAGAATGTCAAGAGCCGGACCCCAGGTGACCAGTTCGATTATCACAAACAAACACAAACAGCGTGGAGTTCAACTTCTCCCGGCTCCGTGTCGTCGCTTGGTTGCAAGTCAATCTGGCTCGGGCCATATCACCGATAACGTCCGTGTAAAATGTATTTAGGCATGGCACAAGCATTGGCGCACCAGCCTACCTCATATTGCCCATCTGCATCAATACCAGCACTTCTAGTCGGCATCGTTGTCGAAAACGACTTGGACTCGGAACCGTTTTGATATAACCTCGATTTACCCTCTGACTTATCGCCTGCCGTTTCCCTATCCCGATGCTCTTTATTATTGTAGGCTGTGGCATTAGTGGACTGGCCGCTGCGATTCAGTTGTCTACTGGTGGTCACACAGCGATTGTTCTCGAAGAAAACGACCGTTCAGACGAAATGGGCGGAGGACTTCAATTGACGCCAAATGCAACACGTATCTTGATTCGAATGGGATTAGGTGGATGCCTAGAAGAACATGGTGTTCGGCCAGAATCTCTGGTATTTCGACGTCGTGAGTTTCACGAGTTATTCCGCGATATTGGCATTGACATCTACTTGCATATCAGATGCGACAGGCGATATTGTTGCTTCACATACCGTCGCAGAAATTGAGACTGAGCACGGCTCACCTTTCATTACCATCCGTGTAAGCTATTTCATCTGCATGGTCGTGGCATGAAAATGTGCATTGACGAAAAAACATGCTCAGCGAAGTCACCTAGTCGAGCATCTCTTGAATACCGCCAAACAAGATCCTAAAATCGACGTCAGATATAACTGCAGAGTTACATCCGTTCATATCGACACGGAAACCCCAAAGTCATTTGTTATCTTGAACGATGGCAAAGAACTGAATGGAGATGTCATCATCGGTGCTGACGGAGTTCACTCTATCTGCCGTGAGGTCGTCACCGGTACCCGCGATAAACTGAGAGATACTGGTGATGCTGCCTATCGGTTTGTTGCGATTTTTCTCGCTTTCACTCGGCTACTTGAGCCATTCATTTGACAGTGCAGTCATACCCTCAAGCCAGTTACTATCTGACCCGGAAACTGAACGTCTTGTTGCCAATCCCGAGGTCACGGTCTGGATGGGCCCAGGAAAACATGTTGTGGGTTATTGCATCGTAAGTTGTTCTGGCTGTCTGGCACCGGCATGACTCATACTCCCACAGAGTGGCTCCAAAGAGTATAACATTGTGCTTGCCCATCCAAACACAGGAGCTACAGAATCCTGGAGCCTTGAAGGGAGTGCTGAAAAGATGAGGGATGAATTCAAAGGATGGGATCCGAGGTAGGACATATACTTCCCCTGGATTTGCTGCTTGATTTTGGGACTGACCGCCCATGTCTCGATAGATTGACTAGAGTTCTTAGTCACGTACAATCCACGTACAAGTGGAAACTCGTCGACCGTCCTGCACTCGAGAAATGGGTTCATCCGAGTGGTCGGCTGCTATTGATCGGAGATGCCTGTCATCCCATGCTTGTACGTACCACCTACTTGAAGGCGTTTCTTCTCGTTCATCACAATTTCAGCCATACCGTGCACAAGGTGCCGCGATGGCAGTGGGTCCTTGTTTTTCTGACAAAATGATTCCGTTATTGACGTGGGTTTCCAGATAGAAGACACGGCCGCAATTGGGGAACTCTTCTCGTCTATCCAGGGCCCATGGGAGGTGCCTGCCCTGGCGCTTGCGTTCCAGGAGCTGCGATCATCTCGATGTTCTGATGCACAGGATGCATCTAGAATGAATCAAAAGGTCTTCCATCTGCCCGATGGTCCTCTTCAGGAAGCCAGAGACGCGCAGCTTCAACATGCCATTGCCTCGGAGCAAGATCGCAAAGCAGTGTTTGACTATGATGTCGTCGCGGAGATAGCAAGGTGGCGATCTGATAAACGGGCATCATAGATATTTCGTGTATTTGCCTACCTTTTGGTGATAAGACTACAGCGCTCCAGTCTCCACAGCTTTGAGCCTTGGTTTGCACACAGATCTCAGACGAAGTCATTGCCATTCCCAACATATCGAGTACGTATATGATCCTATCCGATCAGTCAAGGCGTTAATCCACATCCAAATTTAGAACTCGAACCGGCTGCAGGCTTACACGCATCTGCCGTTCCATCTCAAGGCATAAAGATCAAAACTTCCTGCTTCCCAAGGCCCACTATGTCTGAGGCGCTCTTATACGCTGCCCTTGCTTGTGTTGCCCCCCTAACAGTTTGGTACATCTCAAGTCGTCGCACTTTAAGGATGCCTCAAACTACCGACATCAAAAAGATCAATATTGTTGTTGTTGGCGGCGGGGCTGCTGGTTGCAATAGTGAGTCCTGTTCTGTCCCGTTGGCAATCCAAACTGACAGAGTCAACAGTCTCAATTGCGCTCGCCAAGACATTGGATCCTTCCCGTTACAGCCTTGTTCTAGTCACTTCGAGGACTCAGTCCTTATACCTACCTGCCACTCTTCGAGCAGTGGTCGACGACGAGGCCTCTCTGGATACTGTCCTTTTTTCGTATGAGAAGCTCTTCTCAAGCGAAGTTGGGTCCGTCAAAACCGGGACTGTTGAGGCCATACACGAATCTGAGAAGGGCAAAGGCGGGCGAGTCAAATTGTCAAGTGGGGAAGCCCTCGATTATGATGCACTAGTTCTTGCAACAGGGTGTACATGGAGCGGCCCACCTTCCTTTCCGAATGAAGAGAATGCATGTGAAGTTCATATACAGGATTGGAGAAGAAGATTTCGTGATGCGCATGATATCGTCATAGTCGGTGGAGGCCCTGTAGGAATTGGCAAGTGCATATTCGATTCAGTCTCGAGTTTTCCACCTCTCATACTAACCACCTATATGTACGTATAGAGACAGCCGGAGAAATTAAGGATGTATGGGCGGTGCGTTTCGTTTCTTTAGTCACCTCTCCTGCCCATTGAAGACTCGTGTATAGGATAAGAGAGTTACCATTGTTCACGCCGGTGAATTTCTGCTGAGTGCGGCGTATCCGGACAAATTTCGCAAAGACATCGAGCGTCGTCTGCGCTCACGCGGAATCGATGTCGTATTGGGAGATCATATCGACGATACCACCGTCCAGCCAGATGTATCCTCCACTTCTGTCAAGACGCGAAAGAACAAAACGCTGGCATGCGATCTCCTTGTTCGTCATGCGCGCAATTTCCACCATCCTGGCCCGCGTTAACCTCTTGTGTCGTTCCCAGGTCCCAGCTCGAGGCGGCTCCCCCAACACTTCTTATGCATCTACATTGCAACCTTCGCCCTTGACCGACAACGGACATATTAAGGTCTCTACAACTCTTCAAGTGCAATCACATCCGTCCATTTTTGCACTCGGGGACATCATAGATTGGCTGGAAGTGAAGCAATTCGCCAAAATTCTCAGAGGTCATGTTCCTCTGGTAACGGCCAACCTTGTGGCCTATCTCGAAGGAAAAGAGCTCAAGAAACATTACAGTGGGACTTCTGAGCTTATTTTCATTACCAATGGAAAGGTGAGGGTGCTCGGTCGTTCCCTAGTCTAGACTGAAATTGATTTCGCCATGGCAGAATGGTGGTGCCACGTATTTTGGGATACTATGGGGCCTTATGTTTGGGGATAGTGTTACGAGATTGGTCAAGTCGAGAGACCTCATGGTTGGCAAGACCAGAAAGAGCATGGGCCTGTAGAACTCGAGATATCGTTGAATATGTATCCTCTTTTGTTACTTAGTCGTTTATTGATTCGGACCCACTGCCGCAGGATGTGTCCAAACGCGTACACCTCTGCAGTATGTTTAACTTACGTTACCTGGTGTCTGATGACCCGTGGTCAGCTTCTTCATAATATACCTTCAAGGGATCACTTAGGGAAAACTGAGAATTACGAGAACTCAATAGCGGTGCGCCGGTGCCTAGGCCTCCGAGTCCGCATCTGTCATTCGTTGACCGACTAGGGTGTTATCCGATATGCTGACGTTGACAGTTCGTGATACTTAACTCGTGAATAGCGAGCAGGCGATGCAGACACAACAATGGATTGATATCAAAACCTACTGATAGGGGACTGTAGTAGGTGACAAGAAAAATTTATAACCCTCAGTCTTCACCGAGCCATGCCTCATCCCATCCGAGAGCGCTTCTATCCCAGTCCTCTCTAGCAGACTGGCCATGAGTCACCCACCCCATATAGTCCATTAGGATTCCCGCTGCACGAACAAAAACTGAGCCATCCAACTTATTCGTCCCCGTAAGCGTCTCTTTCGAAGAATTTACGATGGTAGCACCAATGGCACCACCAAGAGAGGTGTCTCCGTACTCCCGGGCAGCGTAAACCAGAGTACGCATTGTCTTCAGGACATGAGAGTCAGGCGCGTATATCGAAGAATCAATCAAAGCTGGCCACGGGTTATAATCTGCATCGACAAGTGGACTACCAATCGAGGTGGCGTCAGGTGTAGGAGAGGAAGTGGAAGTTGGTGGGCGTGGTTTATCCGTGTATGTCATCAATAGCTCAGGTTTGATCACAGGTCGGCCTCGCACGATTGAAACCAGGACGATTCCCGGCACGAATGCACGAAGAAGATTGGCCTTGTGAGTAGGATTTCGGAGCACCTTCAAGAAGGGTTTGAAGAAGAAGGAGGAGGTCACGAGATGCATGAGGAAGAAGTCTAATCTCGGTTTTCGACCCTCCCTCCCTGTTGCAAACATAAGCAGCGTGGACACCCATATGCACTCTTCGACTTTGGCATCGAACTCCGCATCACCTGCAGTTTCATCGATGTAAAACTGTGAACAGATGCGCCGAATCTCTTGCGGGCGGCCATCCGCCATCACTGCTTTGAGACGGGCATATATGATAGCGTTTGGATCATAGGGCATGACTGGCTTCAAGATGGGAGATTCGTAGACTTGGCGAAGAATTTCGAGAATAGACGGGCCGCGAGAAGGCTGGCGTGCTGAGTCGCCGTTGGGAGTATTGCTATTCAGCGTATCAACTTTAGGATTTTCAAAGCTGAAAAGCATGGCCGGAAGGGGAGGGTGTACCGCAGTTTGCGCGAGACCTAAAAGAGTCAGCGCAAACAACAAAACCTCAAACGAAAGACACACCTGTGGCAACCAACAGATTATCCCCAAACTCTAATCCGTACTGCAAAGAGATAACGGTTATCGTGGAGGTATATTTATAGAAGGGAGGATTACACGCACTCCGACTTGTATGAAGGGATGTAGACTAATCTTGTGCCGTCAGTGAATATGTAGATCTATGGAACACCGAGACGTACGCTCCACTCATGATCCGCACAAGCATATTAGCCCCATTGTCGTTGGCAGATGGTGAGAAAACATAATTTTCCAATGTAGTCAGAACGCTCGATGACTCGATACAACCCCTAAAAAAGGTCACAAAGGCACCATATGCGCTACAGGAGCAAATGAGACGAGCGGTATATCATATATGAGTGTCATAGACGCACTTGATATTTCCGACGAATTGAGTCCAGTTCTCAGTAGTTATGACGATGTCCTTGTTTTTGGAGTCATCGAGATAGATAGGACGCTGAACGGCCGCTTCTTCATCGTATATTTTCTGAAGCATGCCTGCTGTTGCGCCTAAATCATAAGCAGCCAAGATGCTGGATGTGGGCGTAAATATCTTGGTTTCATGGATGAAAACGCCCTCACTGATGACCCAGATGATTGTGAAGACTGGGTGCACGAAAGAAGCAGTGATGGCTCTCAGCATCCTTGAGCAAGAGCTCTTCAACAATTCGTTTTGCGTTATACGAATTTCCGGGAAGATTCAGGGTACCTTTGTTGAGCAGTCGGTAGGAGAGGGAAGCCATAGCGAGTGAAGTAGATGTGGGGGTCCCTGCGCACTTGCATGGTATCAGTCTTCCATATATAATGGATTACCGAATCGTCCATCTTATTATCAAACGCCCAATCTAGACATCTTGACGAAGGCGGTGCTTCCGATCTAAACATAGTGTACAGTCTAGAGAACTGGCAAGACTGAATTCGTTAAGAACCTGGACTACATATGGAAGATCTCACTCACGATATGTGTGAATGTGTGTCGTGTTTCCCAGCGTCAAAGTCGAGTCGCGATGGCTTCCATTATCTGATTTTGCGACGACGACGAATGATGAACCGGAAATTTCTGTTCTCCGTCTGTGGTTCGGAGGAGAAAGCGACAATGCGAACAGAGAAGCATCAGACTGGCTAGGGATAGTGCTCGCTGAGTCTTCGACTCGAGCAACCGTCAACGTGAATCTTAGCAGCCGGGTTTTTGCGAGCGTAGCGAGCAATTATAGCCATCTTCCCGGCGGCCAGGCGCGTGGTGCCGGCTGGTGCCGGGTCACCGGGTGGGACCGCTCCGTATTGGTCGTTAGGAGTTTGGCGGTCTTCGAACGAAACGTTGAAGCTTAGCTTGAAGCTCTGAAGCTTGGTCGCTAGTTAGTACAACACACAGACGAGTGTGTGGCGTGAGGCGGCGTGCGCAAAAGGTGAAAAATGGATTCGAACATCATCATTTCCCACGCCTCCTTTTTTCCCCTCGAATCCATTTCTATCCATTTCTCTTTGATTTTCCAGTCACTTTTCCAGTTCTACTAACAGCCACCTTCAACACGCATAAGTACCAGCTAACATTCAGATGCAATGCTAACGTTCTGATCCGGACCTGGCATTCTAGGTCGAAATCTACATCTGAATGGAAGGGGATGGCTTGCCAAGAACGAGGTAAGCTGCTGTGGTCAGACGAATACATTCCAGAAGACATTTACCGAATTCCACCTGAAGAAAAATTGGCCTCTGGAGGTATAGGATGGTCTTCATCGTCAACATCTTCAACGATAGAATATGTTGCAAGAAGTGACGCGATCGCCAGCCAAATTGTAGTGTCTGCTAGATGAAGTCCCGGACATCGTCTATCATATGCGAAGTCAAGTTCCAACCTCGCGCTGGAATTTCGATCCTGACAATACTTACCGCCTTCCGAACCCAAATATGTATGCTCGCGGATCCCTCAGCTTCTCTGTCTCAGCGTCCACTTTAGCCAGGAATCTTTCCGGGTGAAATTCTTCGCTGTTTGGAAACATTGTTTCGTCACGCAGTATTGCCCTGGTGTTCCTTGACTCAGCTAGCTTCTGCGTTTATGAAAGGATGTGCTCACCAAATATTTGCGATGCACTGTGTACCACAAGGCCTCAGATGCCTGCTGCACCATGAAAAGTACGTGTATGACATACCATAGCACCTTCAGGAAGAACCCAGCCGCGATATACATCCGTCTTCATAAGTTCTCGGGGTGGTGCTAAGTACTAAAACTATGAAGTGTTGCTTTATCCTCGTTTGAGCAGTCATATACATACTGATGGGCACCGCCGCACTCCAGCGTAGGCATTCGTCCACGACGCTGTCAACGTAATGCAGGTCTTTCCGATCATTGAGTGTAGGGAGCCGCCGTCCTATGACGTCGTTAAGCTCATCCTGAGCCTTCGCCTGGATCTCCGGATGCAAAACCATGGCAAGAATAAAGGATGTCACCGTAGCAGCTGTCTGCAGAGAACCAGTATTCAGCCTGAAAGACACGGTTATTCAGGTTACAGGTATTACGCACTGTATCTGATCCAGCTGGAAGCATTATCGTAAGATCGGTTCTCATTCCACGATACGATAATTGGAGTCAACTTACGAGCGTACAAAGACATGGCAGCCCATTTCAGCAAGTCCTCTTCGGTTTCACTCAGTCGTTGATGGTCTTCCGTATCGAACATGGAAGAGACTAGTGATGTCGGGAACCCCACGGTTCGCTGATTTGGTTCATGAACAACGAACAACATATGAAGAGTTGGAGTGGGGAGAGTACCATTGCTTTCTTAGTCTGCTGAAACGGGATCTCAGCAGCATCCTCCATGATCTGCTTCCACTCCTTGGCCAGTCTCTGGAACTCGGCGCCGGGAAGCCAAGAGGGGATGTGTCTCACTGTCGACAAAATTTGAGTGTGTTAAAGTTGTGACACTTAACCTACGCCGGTCAACTCACAGAAGGGGAAGAAATCCACCGCCCATACCGTAGTGCCGGCACAGACACTGACGCGCATGGCTGCTTCGGCGAGCCGAAGATTCACGTCCTCGTTGGATGCAATACGAAGACCATAGATGATTTCTAGTACAGTTGCACCTGCCATTCTGGAACAGATGTGTTAGCTCAAACCCTGTGAACTCCAGAGTCCAGTGCCGAAGCCAGTGACTCGCCTTCGAATATGACTGGCAAATCTTTGAGGTTCCACGAGGAGCCGGTCAAGTAGCAATGAGATTTCTCTCTGTTGTATATGCTCATATCGAGTGATTGCTCGCGGATTCAGCGCTCGCTGCATGAGCTTTCTCTGCTTACGAAGCGTCGTTCCAAAGCGGGTCAACGGAGCAATTTTTTGCATTCCACATCTTTGACTGTAGTTAGTATCTATCGCCGCAAAAGAAAGTCTAAACACGAACAGCTCTCCTGCCATGACCATATGCGGGCGATCTGAATATATCCCACTTTGCTTGTCGAGAAGGTCGATGACGGCCTGAGCCGACTGAAGGAGCACTATGGGCCTTCCCAGGATCTCCAGGTATATTACATCCCCTTTCACGCGTCAAGTTTCAATGATCGAGTATCAGAGTGGGCAGAGAATGGCGTACCAAAAGTCCTCGTCCAGCTTGAAAAAGTGAGCCATCGGTCGACCGAAGGCATATCGAGTAGGTTCCCAATAATCGGCCACCTCCTGGGACCAGGGGGGCGAGAAATACTTGCCCGGAACGTGGCGCGATACCATATGGTGCCTATGAGCACAGATGCGAGGACAATCACAACGAGAGGAAGCATGACCATGTATGGTCTCGGTGGTGAGTTCCCTTAAGGGATCCATGTACTGAATCTTACGGCACTTCAGTTCATATGCGTGCCATAAAGAGAACGATCATACTTAGCGGCAATTCTGAAAACTGATTTCGGATCCAGTATTCTGAAGGCCCCCAGGCCACTCTTAGCGCCAATGATTCCACGCTTTTCTTTTGTTGTCCGATCATCGCAGCCTTAACCTGGTGTCATCAAAGATGCGGATGCTATGAGGATAATATAAGATAGAAGGATGTCAGAGGAAAGCAGCGCCAATCTACTGAGGATGCGGGGTGTTCCATTTTTTCCGAGGTCGGCATTTTCTCAACAAATTGGGAAGATTTAAGTTCGGGTCTCCTTGGGTCGCTTTCACCATGTTTAATCATTTTGATCAACCAAGAGATCTCTGTTATATCATGGTATGTAGCCCAGACCCGAGTGCCTCCGTTCTGTCAAAGCGCTGGAGAAAAGAAGGATCAGATGGTGTTACACAGGTTCTCCACCAGGGCCAAGTACACATAACATGTAGTTCACTTACCGGATCTTCTACAGCTCCAGAAGACATCGTCCAAGTGGTAGAAGAAGGGACGCGCTCTGGGGTACGAACTGCGAACTCGATGTCTTCTACCACGGTGGAAGCAGTAGTACCGCCCTGGACGCCGCGCTTATCCGCAGCTCTCAAATTCAGCAGAAGACGAGTGGCGATTATCGAGAATAAAGCGCTTGTCAATCCGACGAGGGCCTCTCCTAAATACTGTGATGATATGCTTAGTATCCCGGATACGACTAAGCGTAGAGAAAAACGATCACTTTGCTGGTCAAGTTGAGCGTCAGATTGACGACGTCGATTCTGAAAAGGAAATAGAGGTAGAAAAGCAACAATTGGTCATCGAGAGCAGGGTGAAGGATGAACTGTCAGCAGACGCACATGATGACCCTTGTAGGAAAAAGTTAGTACCAACGCAATGAAGAGTCGATAGGGACTTACGAAACAAAATACCAGATAGCATCTCGTAGGATCATTGACATGAGGCTCGGGTTTGACAACTTCAAAGCGTCGGTTCCAAAAGCACGAATAGCGTGGTAAAGCTTGTTGGCAGCAAGGCTGAACAGCATGATCTCGTACGCGATCATCGGAAGCCTTAGCATAGAACAGAAACGTCAGATTTGACGCAGAAAGAACTTGGGATCGCGCACCAGTACGCCCATATAATCCCGAGCCTTGACCGTGGTTGGTGGGGATTTGGAGCACAGAAGTGGATACCGGGAAGTGGCTCCGGAATCGCTGCAGGAACAGGATAAATATCGGTCTCCCAAAGAGCATAGCAAGGTGCACTTGCACTGTGTCAATCCGACAGCAACAGATAAAACTATGCCCATAGCCATAAGAGAGCAGCAGAGTGAAACGATCATGAAGATTCGAATCCTTTTCGACCGGTAGAGGGCATCCAGACGATAGACAAGCACCGCTTGTGTGAGGCCGACCTGTACAGTAGCTAACAGATGGTAAGCTGAGGATAAGCTAAGATGACCAGGTGGACTATATCCGTACACATCCATAGCTCATACCATATCCATGCAGTACCTGGAGTAAGAGAAGTTCATTATATACAATCCAAGTCATCGAGGATGATTGCTTACACCTGGATAATGCATTGTTAGGCCTGAACGAGTCAAGATGGAAAGAATATAACTCACAGCTGAGTAGTGCAGTCGTTAGAGTTATATCAACATGTCTGCGAGAGTTTATAGTGCATCAAATCACGCACATCTGCTGGCTTGAGCGGCGGATTGACGATGCCTATGTCGAGAGGACAAGTGAGCAACGATCAATCTGCGCTATTAGGGGACAGGGTTACCGTATAGAACAAAAATGGATTGTGCGATGGGGAGATAACGTATCTGGAGAGTGATCAGCACAGCTTCAAGAGTGGCAGAATTTTCGGGCAACTGACCCCCAGATATAAAAAAGAAGGTACGCTCCATTTACGCTTCCATATAAATTCAACCTGTCCTTGCGTTGTTAGTAACAGCACATATTGAATACTGGACTAGGAAGCCTCGCGCTACTTGCCTCGCGCGGTAATGTCAGAACTGTCAGTGGTATACTATCAGCTTCAATCCCGTTCCAAAAGAATGAGCTACGTACAGGCATCGTATACGACCAACATAAAACCAGACACGAGAAGTAGCTTGGTGTCTTGTATGCTTTGGACGAAAATGATTACTGTTGAAGAGCTCATGTTGGAACAGATGCTCGAGGCTGGGTCGGGTGCTAACAACCGAGTTATGTTCTCTTAAGTGTCGGAGTTTGTTTCGAGATCTTGGAGTGATTATCATGTCAAAGGTTGCCGTTATCCAGCTGGAGCACTGGTACGAGGGTCCGTGGTCCGTGAGTGTACAACTGGAACCAAATGATAGTCCGGGACGAATGAAGTGCCGTAAGCGCCGGAAGAAGGAAGAGAACATCAGGAAGACGTACAGAAGAAAGTTCAGCGATAGCGCCTACAACTTGTGCGTACTTCCGCGACCTAACTTGCCCGTCTTCGAGATCTCCTGATGAATATCAGAATGCAGACTTCGACAGTTGGTAGCGATCGACTGAGCCTCAAGCCTCAAGGCCTCAGGTGTCAGGTCCTGGATGCCAGCATCACTTTGGCCTGATAAATTTCTGGAGTATCAGATGACCATCATAGGAACGGCGGGAAAAAAAAAGATTCAGTTGGTGATTGGGCGCCTCTAGCGTTGATTATCATGTAAACGACCGCTCCTATCAAGGCCGCACTTGAAACTTGCCCTAAAACCGTATCTAGCACGTACCTCATGGAAAAACACACGGGATTAGACACGACTCGGAGACCATTATAAATCCGAAGGCTTGATCCAGGTCATGGCCAGGAGCTGACCCAAAACGTATGCGATACATAACTCGGCCAGTGTGCTTCAAGTTCGAAGTCAGGTTCGCCAGTCCAGATAGGCTCAAGCTAGCAAGCTTGACTCTTTGAGTTCGAGCCGTCCGACTTTGAACCGTCTTCCGAAAGTTAAGCTTTGAATGAATTTGTAGGATGATTATCGAGAGATAAGCAGACAGGGAGCTTGTAGGTAGATTGAAGTCATGCACAAGGTCAATTTCAGCCATAACACCAAGGGCCGGCGACTGGCNNNACTGGCTAGCCACCAAGTCGCCACAGCCTGGCATGGATCGCTGGTTCATCTTACCTAAGCATTGCTTTAGGGCCGGCAGGCGCAATGATTGCTCGCCCTTAACGCCGACAGTACATAGACCCATCATGCATCATTGACTTTTCCCTTCCAGTTCCCTTCATAATTTGAGGGCGTGGTTACCAGGCTCCTTGGTGCTCACATTCGAATTTGTGCAGGGCTTATGACTGGTTTCAAAGACTTTCCGTTGTTGGATTTAGGACATGATTATGTGCGTACGACAATCATATAATATGTCGCTGTTATATTGAACTTTTTTATCCAGGCGATGTGTGTAACCTTTACGACGTGAGCACCCAAATTTTCTGGAATGTGTCGTAACTCATGTCTTGTCTTAGATGAATTGCATATCCGACATTGGCTGAAGCCGAATGCTTTTCAGCTCAAGCATTACCCTCCTCGTCGTGGCATCTTTTCCCGTCGCGCACCGCAAATTCCACTGGGAACTTCTGCTATGCTAAGGAGCGACCGCTGATGTACGTCGCAATCCCGTTGCTCGTTCTGACAGCTCACTAATTTCGAATGCGTAGCTGCCAACGTATGGTCGTCTGATGAACCCGACGTCTGCGACGATAGCGCTTTGATTCAAGAGACGACGGGGATAGGGCATGGGCATGATAGCGGTGGGGTCGTCTATAGGCGGCACAGTCATCTCAATCGCAGCGAGGAATCTTATCCCTCGTATTGGGTGAGTTTTTCCTTCGAAACCGAGGTCCATGTACACGGTACTAGTGCTCACAAGCATCTCAGATTTCCGTGGACGATGCGGAAACTTGTGTTCATCCACATAGTTACCCTGTCTTTGGGGAATCTGGTATGTGTCTCGCCTGCGGCATCCTCCTTACATAACCGAAAACTCATAGACTCTCAAGCGCCGTTTGCCGCCAGTCACCGGTAGTCTCTTCAACTGGGCCGCGTTCAAATCCGCACCCTACTCCGTGTATTACGCCTCGACGTGGATCAAATTTCCTCGGAATATACACATGTAGTATTGACCTACGATGGCATCAGTACTGTGTCGATGGGCCTCCCAGAGGACTTTTCATTCTACCTGGTATCCTCTGGTATCGATGGCCAACGCGGCGTTGGGGTTCGGACGAATGGTGGCGAGGTTGCTGGCGGACGGTGTTGGTAAGAAACGCAGACTACGTTGACGAGATTAGGCCGATGTTAACGTCGCTTTCGATGCAGGTCCGATGAACGTTATGATTCCTTTTTCTGCAGAGACGGCGGTCATCCTGAAGCTTCACTCATCGTAGTCACTATTCTCTATGGGTGTGTATCTCCTCATCTCTTCATATCGCCTGTTCCCTTTTTGCACTCTTCGCGCATTCATTGTAACTCACACAACGCCTTCTCTCACTGTCCCGTAGATTCGCCTCAGGTCCCTACATCTCACTGCTCTCGAACCTCATCATGGAATTCGGCGACACAGGGGACGTCGGGCGACGCGTGGGCGCGATGATGGGCATCTTGGCCATTGGCGCAGGCGGTGGGTGGTCCTACAATATCCGGCGTGATAAACGCGGCTACGGGGGCTTCGAGGCGGTGGGATGTTATGCGGGGAGCGTCGTGATCGTTGGGGTGGGGCTGATGTGTTGGACGAAGTATCTCGGGGGAGGCTGAATGGGAAGCTGTAGAGGACGATTAACAATGGACGTATTATCATTGACAAAGATCATGATATCAACCAACTATCCGATAATCAGGACAAGCTCAAGGATCCGGAATATAAACCCTCCAGCTTCTTTCCTCGAATTAGCTCAGAGCTGCGTAGTATGTACCATATCTACTTTAAGTATGAGGATAGAGTGTACACACGACAAGATAAACGAAATCAAGATGTCTTCGAGAATAGGAATGGTATGGTTCAATCTTTGCTCCAATGAACTAGATAGCAACCTTGACTGTCTGTCCGATTTGGCGCAACCCGGCCTCAATGGCCATAGCAACATCCGTCTCGTTCAAGCTTACAGCAGCGTCTTGATCCTTCTCCGCTGGCCAATTATCCCCCTGCACGTCGTAACCAACATCAGCCACGCCTCCACCTGAACCCCACATATTGTACTCGCCTTCGTCGCCAGCCCCGTCCTCGGTGGAATTGGCCGAATTGTAGCCATCCAGATATGTCATCGAATGGAAGCCACCTTCGTAGGGCGCACTAGCACGAGCTTCCGCTTCGGCCTCCTCTTCATCGACGGCTGTGGGAAGGTACAGGAGAGCCTTGCGTCCGATGTAGTATCTAACGGAAGCTCCGCTAGATGTGCTGCTGTCACCTTTCGCTTTGGCTTTCGGACGAGGGAGAGGGTCCTTTTCCTTGACTCTAGGTTTCTTGCCGAGCCCCCACGATGGCTGAATGTCGCCTATGAACATGCGCCCCTTCGGCTTCACCTTCTTCTTCTTGAATAGAAACCCACGACCAAGGACGACGTCCTCTTGCATGTCATCGCCTACGTAGGCTTCTCCAACCCTCCTGCCAAAGTCGAGGTCGTAGATATTCGCCCAGTATTGCTCTCCAGTTATATCTC
The DNA here is from genome assembly GCA_001179705.1 of Baeospora myosura. Lineage (NCBI taxonomy): Eukaryota > Fungi > Basidiomycota > Agaricomycetes > Agaricales > Baeospora > Baeospora myosura. The sequence goes on from CEMG01179062.1 coordinate 25,912, forward strand.
GGAACTGAAGCGGGGGGAGATTGGCTTGGCTTCGCAGCTTAGGACCGGGGGAGAGTTTGGTTCGAGCACGCTGGACGCCTGGGAGCAACGGCTTGTAGTCGACGAGGGGGATGTAGACCTCACCTCGTCTCCTGCAACATACATCACAGACACATCTGCCTTGACATCTCATGCAGACATACTTTGCATTCGCGTCGAAAGTGATGATATCATCATACCTATATAATCGGTGAGGATTAGTTGAACAGATAAATATATGATATGTCTCTCACCACTGGGTTATGCACTTATTACAGTATCGGGCAGAGCATTTCAGGCAATCCATACCGAGACGGAAAGACTTCCTTCGACATTGATGACAGTAGTACTCGAGGTCACCCTCAGGCCAAACAGCCGCCGGGACATTCTTTCTCGTCGGCGGTCCAATCTTTTGTCTCTCGGCCCTCGGAGGGGGAGGAGGCAAGTTCGAAGGCGAGTCGATGCGACTGTTGTTTTTGGTCGATCTGGTGAGGACGGGGCGCCCTGTAATCACAACGGAAGACTCTTTAGGTTCATACTCTTCGGAGGAGCTATTGCCCTCGAAGGTGTCCAGGTCGTGGTAATATTCTTCCTCAGAACTTTCCGATGACAGGTTAAGATCGTTGATGGCGACATAGTCAGCCGGTACGCGCTTTCGGGTTGGATGGCGTTTGGTTGCGCGGAAAGGTACAATTGATTCGTCGGCAATGACGCTTGGAGGGGCGCGTCGTTTCTTCGACGCAACGATAACTCGGGAAGATGAAGAGGATGAATGAGACGACGAAGAAGCACCGAACGAAGATTCAGCGTGTTGATGTTGGTCGAGGTCGTGGATATCAGCTTTTGATAGGGTAGGGGAATGGGAGTGGGATGACGATGATTCGGCAAAAGAATGAGCTATGGTTTGAGTTGGACTAAGGCCATGAGATGCCATTGGGTTGAAGCCTCCTAGCAACGAAGGGTCGATAGTACCGTTTCCGAAACTCATAGGAGGATCGAATGGTTGTGACCAAGGGTCAGCGATGTCCGCATGGTCGGTGTTAAAAGTGGATGTGTCCTTGGAAGGCGACTGAGCGGGAGTATAGTATGGAGTTGGAGGGACCTCATCATGAGTGGGTTCCTCGGAAGGAGTGAGAAATGGGCTGTTATCAACAGACAGGGCGTGATTGAAATTAATAGGTAGGCTTGCGGCAGTGATACTGGCAAGGGCTGGCGATTTTGTATGAGCTTGCAACGATGAAAAACTGTGATGTGAAGAGGTAGTGGTGCGGCCAAGAACGGAATTGCTGGTAAAATGCATGGAATGCAGGGGCTCGTTACCGTCAACGAGATACTCGACATTTGGAGATGCCGTGGGAGGCTGAGAAGGGAGAAGAGATCTCGCTGGTTCAGGAGTCACGGCCTTGCGTTTGCCCAATGCCTTCTCCGAAGGGTAATGCGTTTGAGGCTCCGAGTAGTCCTGCGCAGGACTCTCTGGTCCTGGTTTCTGTCGGCTACGACCGGGAAGCGGAGGCCGAGCAGAGGTTGCAGCATGATGATCGTGCGGAGAGTGTGGTTTCAATGCATGGAGGAGTTGGGAAACCTCAGAAGTGTTGTACGACCCCTGGTGAAGCGGATCAACTATGCTCTTCTCCGACTTGGCTTGTCGAAAGCTAGGAAGAGGAGCGCGGCTTGGGATAGATTTTAGCCGAGCGGGTGACGCAGCATGTGGATCGGCAACACTGACGTGTGTCAAGTCGCTCGGTCGAGCGACAGGCTTCCCCGACTTCCTCGACTCCCCGACGTCCGCGTCCCTTGACTTTAGTGGCCGCCTCTGTTGGACCACGGTCCGCGGAGGTGACTCGTCCACAACATACACAACGGGCTCATCGCGACCGCTCCACCCCGTCCCTGCGACACGTATGTCTCCAGCGCCGTCTTCCCCGACATCATCTCCATTCCCAGCATCCCAACCAGACCGGTGTGACCAGACCAGACATGGATATCGTTGCTGCTGCTCCTCTCTTTTCAACTGGAACCCTGCGCGATCGCGAGGTCGACGGGCTCCGCCATCGAGATCGAATTGAGCCTCTGCCACCCGTCCAGCCAGGAACCGCAGGTTCATCCACGTCGCATCGTGATTCTCTTCGTCATCCAATCCCACACACATGGTCAGCACGTCCGTCTCCGCGTCGTACTTCACTGCCTTCCTGGTCGCTTTCTGCGCAGGTTGGGGCGGTGCGCTAGCGCGGGATTGGACATGATTCGCCTTGACTTTCTTGCGCCGACTGAGATCGTCGTCGTCGTCCAAGATCTTGCGAGTGTATTTGCGCTTCGTGCTCGACGACGCGGCGGATGATCCTCTTCCCATGCTGGATGACTCGGCGACTGCTGTCCGAGATGATGACGCGTACCTCTTCGGCGGTTTTGCTCTGGAAATGACGGTTTTGTATGAGGTGACGCTGCCCAGCGTCGAGTTGTTGGCGAATGTCTGATTTAGCGCGTCGCCCAAGCTTGAATGGAGTTGAGTCTGGGCAGAGGCGACGCGTTGTCTTTGTTTTGGGATCGCGGTTGAACTTGAGGCGAGTTTCGAGAAGTATTTCGAGGCCGAGACTTGTTCGTAATCATCCCGAGTGACATTCTTGGGGAAAGGAGGTGCTTCGACAACGAGGACGGTACGAGTACGGCGAGAGCGAGGTGGACCCATGGCTGATTTAAACGACTTCAAGGAGGAAGGAGGGGAGGAGAGGGCCGAGGACTGTAGACTTTCTCGTTTCTTGTCCGGGGGTGGTGTTCGAAGAGAAGGGGAAGGAGAGGGAGTAAACAATGGGCTCGATGCAAGTGTGTCTTTGTTGCCTTCACAAGGAAGGGAAAGGGAAGGCGGACGCTGTAAGACATGACAATCAGATGCACAGCAAAGGAACAAGACGGATTAAGTAGGGTATCAGAGATACTTACTGGGCGAGAGTCGATAGACTGAGGATGAGAGCGTTCCAATTGAGAATCGTGACTCGCTAGAATAGGGGCTTGTGATGGTGAAGGCATTACACTGAGCTCCTCTGGAGAATACACCTGCGGAACAAGGGAAATTTTCAGTGAAACAGCAGGACATAATGCAAGACTAGTAAATGACGTATATCCGAGGCTCGGGATGCCAGAGCTATGCAACACTGATAGCGAAAGAATGTGAGTGAGAAGCTTACCGGAGCATCTGCTTCTGATGAATACGGAATCTCATCATCCCCCTCGGCGTCTGCGCTGGACGTGGTGCTTTGATTGCTCTTGTAGTCCAGATCCACAAGCGAGTTGGGGATTCGATGCGGATCCTTCATCTCGGATGCACCATTTGGATGTTGAATGAGTTGATTTGAGACCTGAGAGAGACTTGACGACCCCGGATGGCTGGATTCAGTTGGGTACCAAGAACTTCGGTCTGGTGAAGGCAGTCGCGTCGGTGCAAGCACGCTCATACGCGAATCTGCCTCTTGAAAGCTTGTGAAGGTCCGCTGAACGTGATGATAACCAGGCGCGTCGATAATCTGACAGACAAGCCGCGTTTCGTGTCAGCATCAAACAGGATTTGTAGGCACGGATACAGGACCAAAAAGAGAGTGAAAAAAGTCGGAAAAGGGCTTGTATGGACTCACCGGGATTTCTACTTTGTTGACCACACTTCCTGCAAGCTTTCCGTCCAATTCCTGGGCATTGACGTGTCCTGATGTGTTGGGCTTTAGAAAGAAAAGGTCAAGTGGCAGATCAGACGTTGTATACGAAAATCAAGAGGTGAGTGACCACGTGCCTGTGGGTCCTGATTTTTCTCTGCCTCTCGCTTATAGTTATGCTCATGACGGTCACCAGCACTCCAGAATCGCGTCTCCAGGGCGTTTTTCAGGGTCGAATATTTACTGAGAGAGTCAGGAGATGTTGATGCAGATGGCCTGCTCGTAAGTCCATTGCTCGGGGTTGTTGTCGGCACTGGTCCGCGATCCGTGGTTTTTCCATACTGTTTTGGCTGACTGCTCGACGCCGATTGACTGCCATCCCAGTTCCCCAACGAATAACTGGGCATCATCGACGACGACGAGCAGAGGCAAGATAAGATTGAAGGCGCAAGAGAAATTTGACTCACGTGGCGGCGGTGGCGATGACTCGGACTC
>CEMG01179067.1:0-17136 GCA_001179705.1 Baeospora myosura
AACGCTCAACGTCAACTCCTCCTACAAGTACACTCAGATCGACAATCCATATTCGAAACCGACGTTCAATCCTCTGTTTTCGCTATTCTAAGCTCACGCATTCGGCGTTGAGCAGCGCGAGAGTGATTGTTTAGCCCACCCTCGAAAGCCCAAGACGCATCCGGTCTCACTAATGCACAATCCTTCAATCGAAGCGAGTAATTCCTGAGCAATACAGCACCTCCAGGCTGCATCCACAAATGTTAGTATCCAGGAACAGGCTTGATAAGGAATGGAGTCGTACATGTTCACCGAGATATGCAGTCGCATCAACCAAGAATTCGTTGATCATGATGAGACACTTCTTGGGATTTTCCCTCGCAAATTCCTCGACCTTTTGCAGAGGCCAAACCTCTAAGGTGCGTGTTTCATTCTCTTCAGGAGGAGGAGGAACCCCATAGTGTCCTTTGTGTTTCATGTATTCCGCCGCCTCCTTCATGTCGCCCTCTCGAGCGCGTCGTAGCCCTGTCGCAAGTCCAAGTCGATGGAGACCGAGAACAATCCATTTCGAGGGGTCCCAGTCTGTGAGCGATGGCCCCGAACGAAAGTCGTGCGGGAAAGCATGCTGATACGAAGGTTCAGTCATCCGGGAGTTGATGCAGTCTAATTCAACCTACATGCTTCCGTGGACGTCAATCCAAGCTTTCAAAGACGATATGGCACAATCAAACTCACAAAATTATGATTGCCTTCACCGCCAGTCAGGAGGGCCAAAATCTACAATGCATAAGGACCCACGCTGCCGAAAGATGCAATGCTGTGACGTACCAGGTTACCTCTGGAAGTGTCTTCGTCTGAAAATGGTTGGAGCCCATCCCAATGTGCGAGTCTAATCATACGCATCAAACTGATTCTTCTGTTCCAACCTGGGCTCACTCACGAGTTCACCATAAAGGTACAATGCCAGACTAGATCTATGTCAGCAAGAGTCTGTGTTCAGGGTCCGTGACTCACTAGCTAATCGTGATACTAATCCACCCCAAACAAATGCACCAGTGGCGTCGCCCCATGAAGCACCTATGAGTGTAGGTACTACGAAACCAAAAAAAAGGGCCAGAGGGACTGAAAACTAATCAGTATCCAGACGTCGAAAGATTCTGATGGCACAAACCGTAATGCTGATGCTGGAAACGCACGACTAAGGCCACATTAATTGAACATCAGCCAGGCTAGGTGACACCTTTCGGAAACGCACCAGGGTCACTATCTAAATCTCTACGATCAACAAGCTCCATTCGCTCGTATGTCGGTTTGTAGAATATCCATCCCACATGGGAGTAGAACAATCCACGCGTTGCTGCATAACTGGGACATACTTTTGATCAGAAATGACACACAAGCCAGTCATCAGGCTCACGGGTCGTGAATGGGGTCGTCTGTGAACCTCTAGACAGCCGCTTAGCATTACAGTATCCCAGGGAAGGCATCGGACGTACATGATGCAGTCTGTGTCGTAAACACCTGTGAAGCGACTACTTATGGTATCTCACATTGACAGGTCAGGCTTTGTTCACACGTACCACCACTGCCGCCGCGTCAGTAGGTGCAAAACGCGTAGAAAAACATAAGCAAACGAGGGATACTTACTTTGACTGAGCCTTGGAAACCCGCAGAACCCAACGCTGCCAGAAGAACTCGTACACCAAAACTTGCGCGAAATGCCCGATGGGACCAAAGTCGGTGATATCCAACTGTAATTCTGTGCCAAGCCTATGACATCGGTAAGGTAGAAACGCCACAACGCCATGACACTCACCCAAAGTCGGCAAGCTGCCACACCATCACGGAGAGAATGAGAGTCGCCCGTGGTACTGCGTAAAATGGCCAGTAATACACCCCTACAACGGCGGCAACGTGAATCGAGAGAAAGAAGATGCTGTTGCTCCACCATATCTTTGGCTTGTGCGGCATTACTGCAGTCGAAGACGAGCTCATGATGTATCTCGCTGGCAGGGCGATATCGTCAGGGTGGGCGAGACCAATATAAAACTGTTTGGGGTATGAATCGTCGACGCGAGATGCAAACGTAAGCTTGCTAGCGCTACGATCTATCAGCCTATGATGCGGCGGCGGCAACAGTCTGGTCATCAAGCATAACTCAGAGTCCGCCGGATCCGCGCTGATGATATGCAATTTATCATCGCCCGAGTAACAAGATCTGACCTGACTTGCGTCAGTCAACCGCCGCGATCCAGCGGGAGTGTTGACGCCGCGATGGCCGACTTGGAGCTCTTGAGTTAGCTTGATGACTCTAGCTCGATATACTAAATTAGAAGGGTTGCATGACCGGAGCCAGAAAGACAAATTTGTGGCAAGAGCAAGTTGAAGGCAAGAGGGGAAAGCCTAAGTTTAGGAGCGAGAATAATAAGCGAGCTCGTGCGCCAAGAGCACGGGTGCACAGGGGCACTTCGAATTCGATCTCGACGAATGTTCTGTTGCATATTTTATTTATTCAGTCTGGAGGTCGACTGCATGTTCACCGTCTACGGCTGCGTATGCTCGTAATAAATGCCTTCTGCTATCCCCTTCACCTCCTGTAAGGTGGATCTCTGAGTCTTAAAGACAGACCATTCATCCTCCCCGACTCCCATACCGAGACCATGATGCCTATAGGTCATACCGTTGTCAAACCATTGTCCACCACTAAGGTGTATCTCTTTCAGACCGTACGGCTGCAAGGAAGACAGGATAGGGCCTATGGTTTGGGGATTGACCCCAGATCCAGGCATTATGGACACATGCATTGAATCAGCGTAGGCTGAGTCCTGGCTTGTGGCAGCTTTGAGCAGAGACTTGAGGAGTTCCAGGGACTCGATGGCACGAGGGCATTGTCCACTTCAAGCCAGCAACAACTTGAACATCCCGTACACGAGTGGATAGTGTCCCAACGAGACGTCTTACCTGGTCAGGATGCGAGTGATGCCTCCGATACTCCTGATGGATTGGATAGCTGAATCGGATGGGCATTAACTTTGACTCAATATCCCTTGACAAAGAGTAGTGCCTTCGATGGGATTCCTCGTCATGTCGAAGGCTCTGTGAAAGCATACTGTTGATCGTCAACTTTTTGACATGCTCCTAGGTAGCATGGCTTCAAAGACGGACCTTCGAGGGGTGAAGCCACATCCACCAATCTACAATATGTTGTGAGATGCAAGCCAGAGTTCCTGGACAGACTCACTTGCGCATACGCTCGACATCGACTGCCCCATCGGCCGTTAATATGCCAACGACGATGCCATGAATGCCGAGACCTTTGAAGATCTCTACGTCCTGGAGCATGACTTTCATCTCCTCTTCTGAGTAAAGAAAATCTCCGGTGCGGGGGCGAATCATGACCTGAGTGAAGTTAAGGTGTTGCCATGAGCCCACGTCGACAACAGTAGTTCGGTTTTTGGCGAACCATGATTGGAACTTTCTGCGCCCTGACCGACTCCTGGACAACTTTAACCAATCCAAGACTAGGGGTAGTTCCCCCACCTATACCCAGGTTTCCGCAAAGTTCGAGACGGTTGGCCCCTGCTTCCACAGCTCTATGTACAAACGGATAAGGATCGGCCTTGGTCGTGGTTTGTCTTTTCCCAACTCACGTCTTGGCAGATTCGACAGAGTCCACACAAACTTCAATCACGATAGAAGGAGGGGTTGTTGTGGCCATCGTCAATACACTGTCAGTGATGTCGATGTACCCTCAAGACAGTAATGGAGCTAGATGTGGCCAGAGGACGCGCCGTCGGGCGTCGGCGTAGGTCGGCGTCTGCCCTCGAAAGTGAACGCCCACGTGATTGCCGCACAGCAAACCGGTCAGGGGTGTTCAGTGTTCACATATAAAAATGGGACCACGACGCGACGTTGGCTCTAATATACAGTAGAGATATACTGGAGGCAATGAAGCAGTATGCCTTCTTCCTTGGTGCAAAGTTGCTGCAAAGCTCTTCTATGCCAAACGTGTGACTTGTCCCCAACTTCTCCTCTCCCGTTTGCCAATTTCATAATTGCAGACCGAGGTCGCATTGCCACCGGACGTCATTGTAAAGTTCCTTCGCTACCTATACACCAAATCGCAGGGAACAAAGTCCTTCCGCAAGGACGAGCCAATCGGTGAGTGGCATACCACGACTTGCCAGCTCAGACCAGATGTCCTTGCGGCTAATCTCCTTGGAGACATTCCTAGCAAGGACTTCCAGGTCATGCTGTGATCGTAATTGAAGTTCTTCGAACAGAGGAGCGTGACGCTCTAGTTGAAGGCTCTTGAGGAATCCCTCGACAGTGTGTCTACCCCCGTTCACATCTTGCATCGAAGGTGGGGCCGGTGATGTATCCCCGGGGTCAGAATCCGTCGAGGAGTCAGACAAAACATCAATGACTGCCTGGCTGCTAGCAGCAGCTTCAAACATATTCTCCTCTTGGAGTGCATCTGGTTCTAGAAGCCGGCTGCGTTTAGTCAGGACCGGTATCGAGCCTGAGGAATGATTCGCCGGTAGATCGCTTGCGGCTACAGAAGTCAAATCACCTTCGACCGCGCGACTCTTGTTGACGCTTTTGTCCGAGTCATTGATTGGCAACGTTCTGGGGACAACGTCCATTGCGCCTGGCTCCTCGGCAGTATCAGCCTCGTCGTTCGTAAAGAGAAGCTTCTTGGAACTCCGATTGCGTGCGGGCAGGGCGTGATTCGTGTCCGGTACAGCTGAATCATCACTCGGAGCGGCTGATTCGCGAGGATTTGGAGGTAGAGGTTAAGGTAAATGAGCTGCAGCGTTCTTGGTTATCGTGGGGAGTGACTGGGATTCCTCGTCGGGGGCAGTAGAACTGGAAGCAAGTTTCCGTGCTTTGTACGCATTCGCAGCTTTCTTGTCCTGCCAAGCACACCAAAATCAATTGGGAGATATGGGATGGGATAGGAACTAAGGACCTTGTACCAAGGAGACTTTTCACCTCGGCCCTCACAGTCTACTCCCAATTTATCACATCCATAACATGAACCCAAATCGGCATCATAATGACATTTCTGTAGGCGGAGAGTCAACAGAGCTCAGAGGAGATGAACTAGATATGATTGAGGATGACGTACAATTCTACGTACTCGACACATCCTTGATAAGATTCGTCTAAGAACATATGGAGAGAAAAAAGAGTAGAGATGGTGCCTACCAGCAACCGTTTAAGGGATAATCACAGCGTGCTCTTTTACGTTTGGCAGGAGATCCCGAGTCTGAGTCGGTGTGCTTGGATGCTGAGGTAGGAGTTAACACAAAGCCAGCGCGCTTTTCCCGGGAGCGAGGGGTTCGCTCAGGATAATGGTCGTCTGTGTGAAAGAAGCGACGCGGCGGCTGGCGTCGACGCGATGCTCGCGTGAGGGGTTCTGGTGAGGTAGAAGTCCGTCCGGCTGGGAGAAAAGACATAGAACCGTGTATCATTAGATTGAGCCGGCAGTACTTCAAAGAGGTGTTACATACCTGAAGAACGACTACTGTCTTTCGCGCTTCCTGAGCTGACTTGTCCTCCAAGTTCTCGGATGGGATATGCCTTCTCAGAGCCAAGTTCACTTTCGACCCCATCTGCTTCTCCTTCGTCAGAGCTGATTTCGATAATCTCTCGCGTAGCCGGGACAGGTATGAATTTTCCAAATTTTCCATCGCGTCCTCTGCGGAAAGGAGAAGGCATGACCTTTACAATACAAGCCACCGATCGGAAAGTGATATGGCGAGTACGACGCGTTGAACGATAAAAGTTATTGAACCCCGATTGAATCCATGAATCGCCAAGGTGACTATTCAAATCGCAAAGGAAAGCTTGGAAGCCGGCCGCGATTCCGAAGCGCTTACCGGCGGGTATATGCATAATGTACACGTGAATCTAAATAACTTAGCCGACAAAAGAAATAGAATAAGGTGCCCCTGTCCGTTGACCTGAATTCAGAGTCTCAGACACATATCATCTGAATCGTTCAAAGGTGAGGCTCCCCATAGAAAACATAGAAGAAGACAGGCACCGACGGTCTGACGCAATCATCACACTCTCAGTCTCTCGTACAAATCGACGATATTCCTGACACCGGGACATATCGCCAGTCGGACCCTTTCTCCGTCCTGAACAATCCCTCGACCCTTGTTCTCCAACCACTTCCCGAAGCCAATGTATACACCCGTCCCACCTACTCCGCATACTGTTCCGTCTCTGACCAATTTGGCCAGTTGGTCCCGACGCAGAGACCACTTGAGTTTACGCATTACGGGCAGAAGCGAGCGGGATATGTTGAGAGATGATGATTCTACGTCTGGGAGGACGTGGGATTGATGAAGGCTCTTGAGGGTTGTGGAGTCATTCGACGTGCGACGTTGGAGATGAGCAGTGAGGAGGTGCCGAGTACATCTTCGGGCAAGTTTAAGACCGGCTTCATATTGTACAACAGACTGTCGGTAGTAGAAGCTATGTTTGGGTGAAAGGTATGCGACGAAAATCATGATACCCACATGTTGTGAAGATATGTAGAATCCCATCCTCAATCTCCTTTGAATTCCCAGGCCTCTCATGACATTTCGATTCACAAGATCGCCTGCAGTCGGCCTCATAGCAACACCTTCTGGACTCTGTCCGAATAAGGAGTGCTGTATACGAGATGGTGCAACATATCTGATACGATTCTTGTGCAAGGCAGGGTCGACTGCTAAACGCGCAAACAAGGGTGAGATTCGAGAGAGAACAGCAAGATCAGGGAGGTCGAGGTAGGAAACTACAAGTAGGAAGAACGATGTTGCAGTACAGAGGTCAATAATCTCCTATGGTTGACTTATGCAGAAGACTCACAGATGTGCAGAATAATTTCTGGGGGTATATCAAGTATTGTTGTCGGGATATCGGAATGCATGTCCATGAGGGTATGAGTTTAGTTAAGGATTGAAAGGAGAGGTGTTTGTGGCGGTTCGTCGTCAAGTTGGTCGGAAGCTGCGGCAAATGGCCGAGAGTGCCTGTTTCGATCAGCACGTGATCCGATCATGATCGACACGACGCGATGCGACCTGACGCGACCTAAGTACCTAACAGTACCTAACGCATTCCTCTTGATTTCAATTGCAAGACAGAGTATGGCCCCCAGAAAACAATCTTGAGGAAGGATAGGAGGCCATGAGAACCTGTTCCACAAAAAAAGCCCATTGGATTGGTATTACTACGGGGGAGAGCTCTACAGACCGAAAATACGACGTCGGCATAACGAGATACTGTGCTATGGGACGAGCGTCAAACGCGACGAAAGTAGGTCTGAAAACGAGAGTGTATCTTCTAAAATTCGAAAAGTGCAAAAAGAGCGGGTGCTATAGTAAGAGCGGCAGGAAAACATTGTATGTGCAAAGAATAACGAGAACATGGACGTATGATATACTATTACTAACAAAAAAGCCAATGCGGGCGGAGCTATGCGACAAGAGGTTGATGATGATACACGATAGAGAATTATGAACAACAATGTAAAGGAGCGTGATCGGAGATGCAAAATTGGGAAGCGGGAAGGAGAGAACATGGCGTCAATGACATCAAAAGTAGCAGAGAGCCGGATGGCAGTGGGTCATAATTCGTGTTGTTCTTTGGCGAATTCCGTGATATATGTGCGAGGGACGTGCGATATCCAGTAGTTTGTGTATCTGCGGACCTAGAAGGATTTCGGAGAAGTCATGTCGACTGGATAGACGTGATATCTTTTACGGTTCGAAACAAGTCGGGGCAAGAAAAACGAGTGGTTCGATGGGCGTGAATCGGAATGATGGGCGATGGGGATGTCAGGATCTACATGGTCGCTGTAGCCTTCTCGACGTCGACCCTGATGCCTCTTACACCATCGGAAAGACTAGGCGTTCTGTTGGGCCTAAACCCCATCTCCAACGTCCTATAGGCTGGCGCCGGACTGCGGCTAGAGTGGCTCGGAGCCTGGCTCACGTCGTCGCGGAGCCCCGATAGCCCACTTTCGTCAGCCAACGGCTCCCCGTCATCCCCACCGACAGCGGTGCTCAGACTGCCGAGATCCATGCCTAAGCCCAGACGGATGTTCTCCATCTCTACAACATCCTGCTCGAGACTCATATCGGGTGGGATGCTCCCGAGAGTACTGAGGACAATGTTAGAGTCGAGAGTACGAGCATGGCGGGTGCCGCCGTAGCCACCATAACTTGCGGACTTTGAGCGATGATTGGGAGGTGTGAACGGAGAACATTGGTTTTGAGTGAGGGACTTGGTTGTGAAGGCTGCCATGCCAGTTCCTTCGGAGTGAGATACGGTCTCTGATCCACGTTCGCGAAGATCCAGGATCTAGATTAGTCGCCGGACCATTAGGCGAGAGAATCATACGAGAAAGGCAACTGTCAACTCACGAGACGGCACGCAAGGATAGGAGCCAGCATAACACTCAAGGGAATATTTATGGCTGAGATCACTTGTCGAGGCCTGTATGAACATGTGAGTTTGGAAACAAGTGGCAAATTTTATGCACTGACTGAAGATAGAAGATTCCGTTGATCAAGTTGGCGATGGAAATCATGAGATAATAGAAGACACCTAAACGCTAAGTACATAGACGAAGGCATCGATCAAAAAATGAATCACCTTCGCGGAGGAAAGTCTGGATAAGTCTGCTACTGGGCCCACCGTTGCGTCTCCGGATAGCAACCGCCTTGATGACGGTCATGAACGTAACGACAGTGTCAAAAAGTAGTGGGGCGATCTTAAAAGCGTATCAGTTAGTTTTTGCCGAGAAACTCAAGAGGCAGAATGTTCCAGAACGTACAAAAAAACCTGATGCATTGTATTCCAGGTCGTTAGCGCGGTCAAGTGCATTAGAGAAGGAGACATACCAAGAAGATGTGCCGAGTGGGGCTTCGAAGCCGGGAAACATGGCCCACTCGTCTATATACAACAATAAGATGAAAACGAACTGCATATATGCGCGCGCGACGTACATAGGGGGGCTTAGAGAACGGAAGGACTTGTATAGCGTAAGGTTAGAAAGCACTAGAGGAATTGAAGAAGGATCATTTCACTCACGATTCATTTGGGTCGTGTCAACGTAGAGTTGGTAGGCCACAACACCACTGAGAGACGATATAAGGAACCAAAGGACGTATACGTTTCTATTGAAGAAAGCGTAGGTGCGAATGAGGAGGACAGCTGGATATATGCGCCTTAGTCAGTCGGCAGTGAGGTATCAGAGACAAAAACCAACATTCGGAGCCGACTTGATTCCACATGGCAAGGGCGACGGGAATCTGACAGGAGGATGCCCGTCAAATAAGATATATAGAGAGCGCGGAAGGTAATGTCACCTTGTAAATCTTTTCGCACGTCTCCTTCGAGTGGTCTACAACGAAGCAGTAGAGCAAGTATGGTACGACGATTATAACCCAGTAGCTGACGAAGGGGGAAACAAAAACTCAATACATGCGAAGGCGTTGGACCGTGGACATGACCTACCGACAGAAAAGATATGCTGCTTTGACCGGGGTCCAATGTGTTTTCCAAACCTGAGAAGACCTTGCATTAGCGGCGGAGACTGGTTGGTCTGAGGAGCCTCACAAAACGCCACTCTCTGGACAAGCTGATGAGCCAATCCCAGATGACCACTGCGTCTGAGAAACGAGAAAAACCCGCGTCAGCGAGGAGGGACGGACAAAAAAATTGAAAATGCGTACACATGGCTAAAAAGACGCGAACCACAATTCATTAGTAAACGCGACTGGGGAAGCAAAGGAGAGCAGTACAGCAGAAATAGACTTGAGTGACATAGACGAAGCGCTCTGCGGTTTCAACAGAGTTTGGATCCATGACGAGGAAAGAGGGAGAGATGATGGTGGTTCGGGAACAAGAGGGAGACGATGGTGTAGCAGCGGGAAGTCCTGGACATGCACGAAACTCTGGAAGAAGCACCAAAGCCACGCAAACCTGAAGATAATACCCGCAGGTGGTTACCCCAGAAACGCGCTTTTTTGATCCCGAAGCCAGTTTAATCCACTCGAGATCCTCTTTTTGTCCTTCCAAAAGCCAGTTTAAGCCAGTGCAATCCAACTGTCCTGCTGCTTTTGGGGTAGCTCGAGGTCGCTCTGTTTTGGCTGAAGTTCGATGGCGTGATAGGTCGCCGGTCGTTCCTCTGCTGTCGTCTACGTCGTCTCCTGTCGTTCAGCCTTTCCGCCCTCGAATCCTCGTCGGTTCCGACGTCGCTGGCCTGTCTCTAAGTATTCAGTTCCAAGTCCGTATTTCTAAATTTGATCGGGTCAAACCCTTCTTTGTTGGATTTGCGCGCTAAAACTTCCGCATTCCACGTGTCGATTTCGGCCTCGAGAGTCTAAATTCGACATCATCGACATGGCCACAACGCAGAGCCTTCGGTTCCGTAGGCCAGAAACAAAAGACCCTGTGGTCAAAGTTGCAAAGCCAGACAGGCATTCCGGTCTCCTCCAGGACCAAATTCGCAGGTAAGAAAACACGCATGTCTCCTCGTTGCACCGTCTAAAAGATATACCCAGAGCCGCGCGGCCACCATGGAGTCCAAGCTTCAATACAGCGCTGCGAATCCTATTGATTGTCCGCGTCACAAGCGCCATGTTCTCTAACATAGACGACTGTGATGAAGGTGTGTCGTACAGCACTCGTCTGCCAACGTTACTAACAACCTTCCCAGTCTTCAATTTCTGGGAGCCTCTGCACTTTTTCCACCGAGGTTACGGATTTCAGACATGGGAGGTAACACCTCAGTATGGCATCCGGAGCTGGGCATATATTCTCTTCCATCTCCCCATTGCAAAAATCGGCACGTTTCTGTCCCAAGACTCAAAAGTGAGTGCACACGATATACTTGCTTCAAATGTGTAGTGACCGAAACTTGAGAGGCCAGCTTTCTTCGGAGTCAGAATTCTCTTAGCTGGATTGAGCTCTCTTGCTGAGGTCAATCTGTATCGCAACGTATACGAGAAAGTCAACGAACGCGTGGGACGCTATCTGTTCTTCATGCTTCTGTTCAACACTGGAATGTGGAATGCATCATCTGGTGAATCTTCACGAGACATAACCCGGAATGACAGGTCTGACCCATTTCGAAGCCCTTCTTCCGTCATCGTTCGCGATGTACGCATCCACTTTCGCGTTCGCCGCTTCCATCGCCCCGGCAAAACTAGGCAGTTACAAGAGAACATTAGCGGCCACTTTGTCATTCGCTACTGGCGCCATCTTAGGCTGGCCCTTTGCGCTCGCATTAGCCCTACCTTTTATCATCGAGGAACTATTCGTGTTTAGTGCTGACATAGTGCCAGCGGCAACGCGTCCTTCGTGGATACTTGCTCGTTGGCAACGCCTCTTTGGATGTGGTGTCTTGGCCGCTCTGATATTTGTAAGCTTGTTCCTATTTCCACCCTCGTATTCGAACCAACATGCTTCGTTACTTCAAGATACCTGTCATTGGCGTGGACTCTATCGCGTATGGGAAACTCTCTGTAGTCCCTTGGAATATCGTCTCTTACAACATTTTCCCGGGCACGTCGGATCGTGGCCCAAACCTTTATGGCACCTCCCCGTCGAGCTTCTACTTCCTCAACCTTCTCCTGAACTTCAACATCCTAGTCCCGTTTGCGCTTTTGTCTCTCCCTGCTCTGGCAGTGACATACGTATACGACAGGAAACGTCTGGGCTTCATGAAATCCTCACCCGAGCAGAGCTCTCCTTTCACGATTCTGGGACTCAAGCTCGCACCGTTCTACCTTTGGTTAGCCATTTTGACGATACAGGAGCATAAGGAAGAGCGATTCATGTTCCCGGCGTATACCATGCTATGCTTCAATGCTGCCGTCACTGTCTACCTCGTACGAGGGTGGATGGAGACCGTCTTTGTCACTCTTACCAAGTCTCCATATAGGGTAGGGATCCTCAGTTTTAGAACTCAACCTCGCAAACTAACTATTCCTATTCTTTCAACTAGGCTTCCCGCTCGTCTATTTTCAGCACGTTTACGACCTCGGTCCTCGTTCTTACAACAGTCCTTTCCATATCTCGCATATTTGCAAACTGGCACTATTATCACGCACCTCTCACTATCGCTTACACCTTCGAGTCCGACGAACTTCCTCTGCTCCTCAACTCGACGAATCTTCTACCTGTACCTCTCTTGCCTCCGGGCGTTGTTCCCCGCCACGGGAAAGAGCGCCAAGAAAGGATCGACCTTTCGCCGATCCGCCAATTCAATTTGACTCTGTGCGTGGGGAAAGAGTGGCATCGCTTCCCAGGGCACTATCTTATCCCTGATGGCGTGAAAGTGGAGTTTATCAAGAGCGAATTTGACGGAATGCTGCCCGGGCATTTCGCCGAATCCTCTTCGGTGGCGAATTCTTCTAGCAACGATTCAGTTTTGGCCAAATGGACAACCTGGTGGCCAAGACCTGAGACTAGGCTCATCCCCGAAGGACTGAACGACCGCAATAAGGAGGAGCCATCGCACTATGTAAGCCATAATGATCCCACTGTTTCCTTGTACTGATAGCTCGCGTCTTAGGTCCCAGTATCTCAATGCGCCTACCTCATCGACCTAGATTTCCCTCAGCACCCTTCGTCGTCCGCTCTTGAACCACGCTATGCCGTTGACACCGAGACTTGGGAGCGTGTTATGTGTCTACCCTTCCTTGACGCGAGACACTCCCCGTTGCTCAGTAGAATTTTGTGGATTCCTGGTTCAAAGTGGAGAGGGCTCAATGAGTGGGGTGATTATTGTTTGTTGAAAAACAAAAGGCTCGTCGAGAGCAGGGTGGAACAAATGATGAAGAGCACAAAACTGTTACTGTGATAGAAATTGACAGCGTCATCATCGTCTCTACGAACTGGACATGATAAGTTTATATTATTTGTTATTGAAGATATGCTACAAATTGGCAAATGAAAGATAGTTAATGAGTATCGGATTATCTACCCACGTATGGTACGGAATATGCAACGAAGTCGAGGGTGGTTTCGCAATATGTCAAGAAACAGGGTGGCCGTTGGAATCGTGTAGTTTATTTGACAGGGAGAAGACGTAGGTCCCGCACGGATTCCGTATAAGTAGGATTATCAGAGCTCCTTCCATTCATGCGCCGGCACGGGGAAGGTGACTGGGTAGGAACGGGGTGGTCAGCAGACATTCTCCAAAGAAGGGATACTCAATTCGCGAATGACTCACAAGGCGCTTTACTGTCAATACGGTATCCCACCATGCACCACTTTTCTGCCTTCATTTGCTTAACTCGTGCTTTGCTCATTCTCCATCGAAGGTTCGGTAAGACAACAGCCTCCGGAGAGGTGAGAACGTAGACGTTTCCTGGAAGAGGACACTCTTTGCCTTCGAAGATGTCGGGCAGTAAGGCCACCAATTTCTCCGCCGACATGCCTTGAACACCACTAGGCTTGTAGAACAGGAAAGAAACGGTGGGGTCCCCATCCGGCCATCCACTGTACCCCGTCCCCATCATCGGCATCGAGCATTTCCCTGAGGCATAATATGTTCCTATCTCCCTATGAGATGAAGCAAAACCTAGGGGAAGTGAGACAGCGAAAGGGAATCCTTGTTGAGATACGGCAAAGACGTTCTCCATGTCCAGAAGCCAGGGGTCTGTCCGAACTGCACGCCTGGCAACACGGCGACGCATGTCCGAGAGAGGAATTGGCCACTGCCCTTGATAAGGGGCAATGTCGGTAGTCATTTTGCCTGAAAGCAATCCTTGCACAAGATCCGCGATCCAATGGGCAGGATATCCCACCTCCGGAAGGTAGTTAATAAGACCGAAGAATGCGATCAAGTTGTTCGGCATGCGGACTCTGACTGGGCCCCTACCTGCCGCTCCTGGGAGGACAGTGTAAACGAACACCCGGGTGAGCCAGGCGACCAGTTCTTGTCGAGATGCGAGTTCAGTCAAAGGTCTCGGCAAGTCTTTCTTGCCAATAACGATGAGCTTCTTGACAGCTTCTTTGCAGATGAGGTAACATCCAAGGTAGCGAGGTAAATCCCCTGGCGCAAGAAGCGTATAGCTGAAGAGAACAAGTAAGCATCTCATACAGAGAATAGTCATAGCAGACTTCACTTGTGTACGAATTCGTCATCGGTCTTCCATATCCCTGTATTGAGAAGGCAACTGGCAGCCACTGCGGATTCCGATCCAGATTGCAGACAAGGAATGCCATATATGATCATGTTGATGATGCCATGAGTGTAGTCGCTGTAATGAGGTCAATAAACAAGTCACAAAGCAAAGCTGACACAGGCGAGGGCTTGTCGACTTACGGGACATTACTCAGATATGACCGAGTGTAAGCGCGAGGAAAGGTGGGAGGCCGCAGGCGATCCCCTCTGCATCGCATCTTCGATAGTTCTTGTGTGAGCTCTCCATATAAGACCTCGAGCGTGACTTGGTCTTTCAAGGTCTTCAAGGCCTTGACTACACCTCCGAAGAAATCATTAAGGTGAGTAAAAGCAGGTGCGTCAGGCTTATATCTATCATTGAACGTGGAAATCTTGAGACGTTCATTGATGCCCTTTATTGCGGTCGGTGTGGTCCACGCATCCAGGCCGATTTCTGTATAGGCTTTAGGGTGACGATACTAAGACAACGGTCTTCAACGAGTGCCCGTCGAGAGAGGGAAGGCTCAAATACTCACGAAAAGGGTCCAATTCGGCGACCAAGTCTGGGAAATATGTTTTTGGATCTGCGGAGGGTTCAGTTGACTGCACAAGAAGCATGGTATTCGGGCAAACCTTTGGCAACGTCCCTGAAGGAAAGTTTCCTCCGCCTTTCATACCTCGCGCAACCTCGAAGTTTGGATGGCGTGACCAAAGCTCAGGTGGGGGAATAAAGACCTTCGTCTGATCATACCAAGTCTTTTCAGTGATGTCGCCGCCCCGGCTTTCCATCATCATCTCCACTGACTTGGTGATGAGGACTTCGCGTTGCTTCTCGTATAGTCGGCGTTCCTCAGGCGTTGACCGGCTGGTTGGGGGTGTCAAACCGCACGCTGAAGGATTCATGTCGATCATCCGCGCTGCCCCTTCTCGATTTCTTGCAATCTGTTCCTCCAACATTTTCTCGTACGATGCGGAAAGGTTCCCAAAGGTTTTGAGACTGTCGATGGTGCCGTATGCCCCGGAGGCAGACAACAATCCAGAGATGTTTCTGTCCTTTTTGACGTCGGTAGTCCAGTAATCGAGAATGTCTAGAATACCAGGAAGTGCGATAGGGTCTAAATGGATCCAGCGTGGCAGAGTCAAAGTGTCGGCTGTGAGAATCTTTCTCAAATCTTTCATGGTTTTTTGTAGTCTGTGTGGTGTTGGCATGCATTTGTTCATAAAGCAGTGAATATAGACGTACCTAGCCTCACAATAGTCCGGCATAATGGTGGCAGTGTAGGTGTAGAAGACTGTCGTCATTTGCTCCAAGTAATCGACAGATTTGGGGTCTTTGTGTTCGACAAGGTCGTTGAGCAGCATCAGCATAACAAGATCACGAGCAAGGGCGGCGGGTTGAAGATCCAGGAGCGTGATGTGAAGGCGGAACTTCTTCCTTTTGGGTGGCGTCAGTTTCATGAACGATGCATGAGCCCCAATTAGGGACCCATATACGTGACGCGCTGGTGGGATTATGAACATGGCTCTTGAATAGGTGACACGAAAAGCAACCCACCGTCTCCTACACCTCCAAACAAGAACGATGTCTGGCCTAGTCGGCCTTGAGGCCAACTTCCCAGTTTCAGAGGGGAAGATATATCTCTCTCTGGGCCCCAATCATCCATTATCGACATGGGAGGGTCATTTCCAATCTATAGGGACACCGTGAGCTTAACTGCGCCATCCCGTTTCATGGCACACTCACAGTATAATACTCCAGAAACGCAACGCTGGAGAGTTATCATCCATAATAAGACACGAATGCAATGTATATCGAAGAGTCATTTAGACTCACGGAGTTTTTCTGAAGATCGGAAGGGTTGAGAGACGCTCCCGTGCATCGTTTACTGTTTCGATTCGATCACCGACTTCTTCCATCTCGATCCGCCTCATATTTGACCAAAAAAGAACAGTTTCCGCAGCGGCCGGTATAACTTCTTCAAGCATTCGCGCCGCCAATTCGAGTTCACTGATTGCGAGCCTCTGAGCCACTTCACGGCTAACCGAGCCGTCACGGAAGCCATGAGACAGACTTTTCACAAGCCTGTGAGATAACTTAAGGGCAAGCGTAGCGTTTCCTTCGGGTCCTATAAGTTCCCAGGAGCGAATGATAGCATCGATGGCCTCGGGATATTTGTTTGATTCGTAGAAAACGGCGCTGAGATTCGACGGATACACTGGGTCCATAGGAGATGCTTCTGCTGCCTTTCAAACATCATATTCAGAGTGATGCATGTCATATCCGCGAAGGAGATTACCTTTGTGTAGCATTCTGAGGCTCTGGTAGACAGCAATCATGAGTCGCGTTGAAATTGACAGATACTACTAGACTTACTCTTTGTAGCGACCCTCAGCAAATAAACGATTTCCTTTATCCTTGAGCTCAGAGGCCCTCGATGCGTCGGCCATTGAATTCTGATATTGAAGCCAATACGAGCGCCAGGTGAGCGTAAGGGAGAAAATAAAGTCAAGAAAGGATCGGTGGTTGCCTTTCTTGGACTTGTTATTGACGCGTTGTTTCCTTGTGTCCTCCGAAATCATCGTGTACATCGTCACTCCTCCGTCGCGCACACCCTGCTCTGTGGCTGTCTCAGTCTGCAGAGCTCTACGGATTCCAAAGCTTCCGAATTTGCCCATAACGACGAAAACTGCCAATCGCCTTTTCGCTTTGTTGGTTAGGGGCGACACGGCCAGACTCAACAGAAGGATAGCGCTCCACTGGCAGCGCTGTCTTCGTGATTTCATAAACCCTAAATGGCCCAGGAGCCCGTAACCCATCGGAACCGACCTTCATCTGTCCTGGATGCCCTGAACTTCCTCGAACCACCCTCGCCCATATTGACTTCTTCTCAGGCATCTAGGACGTGTGGATTCGGAGAAATTCCGATCTTCTTTGACTTTTCTCTCATGGAATCCTCCCTCGCTTCGGAGGAAGGGAT
>CEMG01179106.1:5223-16563 GCA_001179705.1 Baeospora myosura
CAAGGGTCCACCTCCGTCCTTGTCCCGCATGTTGACACTTCATCTGGTACTTATCGCTATATCACCTGTTCAGATTCTGTAGAAGTGAAGGCTCGAAAGCTCAGACGCAGTGTCCACTGTCCAGAGATGACTGTATCCTGAGGCGGTTGATGTCAATTCGATGAACCAGAAGCGACGTTCAATGAAGCTCCAGAGCGCATTTCACTGCTACCTACCCTTCCTGCTACATATGTACCCAATTATTTCTCTACATTGTACAACAGCCATATTCACTGAGGGTGGGCTCCAGATCCAGGATTTGCTCCTCTTGCTAAAAAGAGGCAATGCAATGCGCTCATCATGCCCACGATCCTCCCCGTGCGTGCAAGGACACACAAAAGTCTGCGGACCGAATCGAGCGTCAAACTGCTGGGCCGAGCGTAGGGATGAAGTGCCGGATATGCTCTGGGACCAAATCTCGAGGTAGGCGAGCTATAGTGTCTAACGGCGCCCGTTTGGCAAGAGCCAATAGATTGAGACGCAGATTCCGCATAATAGGATCTTCGATGGCGCCTTCAACAACACCGGAGGTGTGGTGGTTGGGGAGAGTAGTGCGAATAGGACTCGAATCCTCCTGTTTCACTGCTCCGTCTGCGACTTTGTGAGCGTTGTCGTTATGTGGCAGATTCGACTTTGACTCGACGCGATGACTGAGATCGGATATGACGTCCGCAACGTACTTCAGGACTTCGCTGAGCTGCTCTGGTCCCTCCACCTCGACAGCAGCACCATTTAAGCTGGATCCACCATCCCCGTCCACGTCCATGGCCTCGTCTTGGGCAACCTCCGCCTCCAACCGTGGCTTTTTGGGTGTATTCCCAGCCCACTCTTGGTCACTAAGGAATAACTCTTCCGGCGTCTTTATGAGAGCGCTCATATCGATCTTGTGCGTGTTGATCTGCAGCAAGGCCAAAAGGGCTTGCGTGGCTGCGGGATAGACGTCTAGGGATGTGCGAACTTGAGCTGCGACGGATGAGGAAAGTTCCATGGCGTCGTCATCGTCGATCTGTCGCTTTAGGTTCAGGGAGTAGGTGCCTAAGTCGTCGCGCTGTTTGGATAGCTGATGGGCGGTCTCGCGGAGAAGGCTGTGTCTACCTTCGGTCAATGGATCGACGACGTTGTGCTCTACCCATTTCGCCAGAGGCTTCCCAAGAGTCGAGGAATATCCATCGTTCGGTACCGATGGGGAGTTCTGCGATAGATAAGAGTTAGCGTATGTACAGACGTCGAAAAATTCCAGTTGAACATACCTTATCCTTTCCTACAAACTCGGCCAAACTCCTCACATACGCCAACCCATCCACACCTCCATAAACGCAGTCCCGAATGTACTCCTCCGCATCTGCAGCGCGCTGCTTACTCCAATACACATGCTGTGCCGGATTCAGCGAAGCCACCTCCGTCACCGCCCCCGCTGCCTCTGCACTTGCTGACCTCCTAGCAGCGCTCTCACAATCCAAACTCTCCCTCAGTGCATCAAACACCCTCTCCTCTTCGTCCTCCCCTTCTACACCGACCGCCGCCCCACCACGTCTTTTCATCTCCTCCGCAAGTTCACCCGCCAGCACCGCAAATGAGCCGAAATCCACCGCGTGCGATTCACGCGGCGTATTCCATGGAGGTGCATCGAACGTATCGTCGCCGTCTTCCCGCTCCTTTCCCTTGACGCGGGTGGGAGCGTTGCGGATGATGACCCAGTGGCGTTTTGGTTTGTTGGTATTAGTTTCGGAAGAAAGGATAGGTGCGCGGGGATTGAGTGAGATGTTAACGGGCGTTGGGAAACGCACGGGTGGCTGGGGTGTTTGGGATTCGAGGCGGGAGGGTTCATACACGGATTGGGTGGCGGGAGCCGGGGCGTAGAGAGGTGCGAGGTATGGACGTGTGGGCGGATCCGGAACCAGAACAGAGAGGACTGAAAATGGGTCTTCCACTGCAGTCACCGCCGATTAATACTGAAACTAGTGGCTTGTGGGGTGGATACTCACTCTCGCTGTAGTCCAAGCTCCCGTCCGCGAGATAAGGCGGGCCCTCTTTCTCGATTCGTAATCTCTCTTTCTTTGTCTTGTATCGTTTTCCTGATACGCATGTAAGACAAGCAGTCACCATGCACTGACTAGAACCATACCTTTCAATTTGAGAGAAAGCATCGTCTTGGCCCAGTCAGATCCCGGAGGAAACGCGCCGAGGCCGTCTTTAGAGCCCGGCAGTCTGCCCTCAGCGTCGATGTTCTCAGTCGGCGCAGTCGGAGCAGTAGACTTCTTGTAGGGACCTCTCGTGCTTCTCCTCGTTACCCCCGGCTGCGTCTGGGACATCACAGAGGGTGATCGGGCTCTGGAGTCAGCGCCCGTAGGCATGGGGGTCCCCATTTCATGGTCGTCATCGTCTTCGACATCTATGTTGTTGACGTCGTCGTCTTTCTCGATCTCGATGTTCCAGTCAGTCTCGTACTGGATCACCGTCGAGGCGGCCTTGGAGATGTGATCGAGGCCCCAGATCTCGAGCCGGTCTGCTTCAGTGTGGTATATCGTGCCAGGGGGGTTGAAGGTCTTCGCATTGGATGTGACGAGACGGAAGTCGTTCTAACGGACCAGGCTTAGCTGCGATTGAGGGGAAACAGAGCTGGTACGTACGGCAAAATCCTCCAGTGAGCGGTATTTTCCTTTATTCACTTTTACAGCCATAGTTCCTAGATCCATCGGACGCTTGACGACCTCTGCGTATCCTTGAACCCTTTTAGGATCAACAGGCCGCAGAAAAAAGGCATAATCGTCCTTCCTAGAATGTCATATTAATTTGGTGGCCACTTTTGTGAATAAAAAGCGGCGTACTTCTTGAGCTGGGATATCAACTTTGCCAAAACCTCCTTCAACGGTTTCAGCTTGACAGGCCTTGGGATTTTCTTTTCCTGTGAGTCTCCATCCTGATAAAAAGCCGCCGATGAATTCTGGTGGGACTTGGAGGTCGACTTTTTTGTCTTTGCCGACTTGAGACTGCTCAATGAGGGCAGCACAAGTTTAATTCCTGATGGTTTAGAGCCTGAAGGACGTGAAAAAGACGTCTCTGGGTAGTTTTCTGGCTCGCTGTTGAAGGGAGAAGCGGAATCTGCGTTTTCGTCCATCACGCTGGTGGTAGATTGAAAGACTTACGTAAGCTCCTGATTAGGGGGTTTCGTTCACGGTCATGGTCTCTCCAACGTCTCCTCCAAACACCCAAGTTGGACTTTTCACGGCGAAAAGTCCAGGACCTTCTTGTGATCCTGTCCTCTGCACAGCTCATAGCGATATGAGCTTGTGGTGATATCTACCGCGTCAATCTTGCTTCAAATAAAGCAATACTCGCCCTAGTGCTGCGCCAGTGGTTCGATGGCTCGCATGATACATAGATTGTCGGCGGTGACTGGGCGGCACCTCGAATTCAAAGCAAGAAGGCAGAGATGTTTTGATTGATATTTTTCTTCTTCCACTCAGCGCTGCTAAGATCTCGCAAAACTCCCGATCAACACTCATGCCAGTTAACGACATCATTCTAATGAAGGCGAGTCTCTACTTACATGGTTTCATTATGCTCCTTAATTGAAACCCGGTTGCTATACACAATGGCTTTGGTGGCCATGATGCACGCGGCAGGTTGTAATGGAATCCAAATTCATCCTTCTTGGAGACTTCCGTGGCTTACAATACATTGGCTACCACCGATTGCCAATCGTCTTACCGAATGCTGAGATATGCGTTCTGGGCTATTTCCGTCTCAGGTATCCGTCGTGAGTGATAAACAGCCTCTTCGGTGTATGCATCTGACTCTTCTTCAGCCCGAGGTTGTTAGCGCCTTCATGTAACTTACGCGACTTAAAATCATCATGATTCGAAGGAGACGATGGGGAATTTGGCCGCATATTCTATCCGCTCTAGATCTTCATCTAACTTCTGACCATTTTAGTCACCCACATTCTTGTCAAGGTCTCTTATGCGTCCAAGACAATGGTTGTCTATGTAGACTTGTTCATGCTCCTTATTCCGTACGTCTATGTTTAACACTTACGCTGGCTTGCTCGGGCCTACGACCATTTTACTCATGATTGCCGGACTTGAGGCGGATTCGCTATGACACGGGATCTCAGCATATCCGGCGCACCTTCGTTTGAACCGTCGAAGACGTTTGGGGCAGGAGAGGCGAGACATCATGAGTAATTTCAGCGAGGCAAGACATATTCTTAGGCTTCTCAGCTCCTTTGATATTTCCTTTCCTGACTCTCTTTTGTTCTAGGAAAAATTAGACCGATCCTGTTACACGACGGTAAATCTCCTTTTCCTGCACCTCATCATCATGGCCGCCCGTCCTGCGTAGTCCATCCTGATGATCAGGCTCGACCAAATTCTCACTGGGGATCAGGTGCGTCCCCGTGCGCCTTTCGTCGGGCCTTTAAATTTCTTCGGTAATTACTGAACAGCATACGGAAAAATCCCGTATCTGTTTCTATCTGCTTTCATCTTTCATCAACGCTCACCACCCTTTCATCATTTTTCTCGCACGGGATGAATGCCGGAGTACCTAGTGTACCATGCACGAAGCATCGGCGACGGAAGGTCTCTCGGTATTCCTATTACTATTCCTCATTGGGATCCGACCGTCGTAGACTCGTTATCGTAGTGAAGGGAATTACTACTGAATGTGTTTGCAAACAGCTTCCGCGGTGAACCTCCGCGGAAATCTGCCTTAATCTCAAGCATGTTTCCCAAGGCACTACTTAGGTCTACTTAGGTGGTAAGCATTGTTACATATCATGACATTGTCGGGTCGCTCAAACGTCTATCAACACGCCGAGGCGAGCAGGACTTTTCTATACAGAACACTCAGATCAATAATTGTTTTGACCTCCGAAGCGGAAGTTCAAGATCAAATGTCGAGGCCTGGGCCCATAAAACAAGTGTGGGTCCCCGGTCTTCTGGGCAGCATGATACGAAACCTTGTTCGATGCGGCGCTCCTGCTAAGCGTCGCCAATTAATATTGTAACCACCTGCGGTCTTGACTCGACTCTTGGTAACGTGCCATGAACCCGGATAGACTCAGCAGTTTACGGGCGTTTTGATTAATTGCCTTCCCGGAGAGTTACATCTTACTACCGATCGTATCCAGCTTCGTACATAGTCTTCCGACTGCGCTGAACCATGCAGATCATTGAATATCACCTCCAAAATAACTGTTCGAATTGCCACACTACGTCCGACTTGCCAAGGGCGTCATCGCAGTCAATCCATCTCCCATAGTAGACAGACATATCATCCATCCGAGCCCTTCTGGAGCAGGCGATGTATATAGTCATTAGAGTTCAAGATGCTTGGTTTTAGTTACGCGCAAATGATCCTCTCAAGTCTCTCGGTGTCTCCCGTAAGTCGTAACCCGGGTATTGCCTAACTTGGCGAAGTGACGGTGACTTTCCCCTGACCAACGTCACGCGTAATATTTTCCGAGTTGTTGGTTGCCACAATCTTCGCGAACCGCAACGGTTGCCCTCCCTTAACGAACTCGACGTGCTGGTACTCGGAACACTCGGGGGATCTAAGTTAGGTGAACGGAACTCAGAACATCTATCCTAACGTGTTCCAGCACTCATACAGGATCACGGGTCTGAATTAATTGTGCCCTCGAAAGAATGCGTTCATTTAACGGACTGTTGCCTCACGTTTTCGTGGACCTCGTAACGTTATTAATATTTGACACGGTTGCGATACATAATACCGGGCCACAGGGTTGGATCGGCTGTAACACATGAATTACCCCCAGTGATCGCAGAGTGATCATTCCCAACCTGGCTAACGGCTAACCTGGCTCCCTTCACCCTCAACCACCACTTTGTTTCTTTCTCTCTTCGTTTGGGTCCTCGATGCGTTGAAACGATTGCATCAAGGACCACTCGACTCTTTCTTTCTTACCTGTTCCCTTGCTGGATGTCTAAATCCCGTTCCACTACTCCCACACATAATATCTTACCCACTAATATTCCCTCCGAATCATCTACTACACCAACTATTTCACGACGTCAAGCACACGAGATCACTCCACCCTTACAGCCATCTGGAGAACGCGAAGAACCTTCATTACGCCCCACCTTCATTCGTCCACCTCAATCCCCCCCACCGGAAGCCTTTTTTCGCGATCAATCACGGCGGCCAGCCTCTAGTTCTCCAACCGATCAGCCTATGGCAAAGCGTCTTCGCAGAGAGTCTCCCCAGGCGCGAGAGACGCAAAGCTCTCGGTCAAGCCCGTCCTCTGACTCTCAAGGCGGCATGGCGGATACCGAGGAAGCAGCGCAGAGTCCGCGGTCCCAGTCAGACATATTTATTTCGACGACTGGTTCCATCCCACCGAAGAAAAAGCGAACTCGCACGCTGACTACTCCGCACCAGTCTGCAGTGCTCCATGCGTTACTCGCACAGGTACGAGTTCTTGATTTCGTATTGATTCTGCGTTCTAACGAAACCAGTCTCGCTTTCCAACAACTGCTATGCGAGAAGAAGTAGGGCGTTCCATTGGGTTGAGTGCTCGGAAAGTTCAGGTGAGTATTGTTTCTCTCATGTCGACGTTTGTGCTGAAAAGCAATATCAGATCTGGTTTCAGGTACGACAACATTGTATTATATACTAGGTATATCAAATTGACACGTTACGATCGCTATAGAATCAACGGCAGAAGGCGAGGCGTCCCCGCAGCGAGAGCGACGGCCCCTTGTCGCGTCCCCCTCAATATGGCCCTTTCCCTAACGCTCCCGACTCTATGCCTATTAGCCCGTATACGATGGCCCCTGAGCATACTCCCTTTCATACGGATACTCATGCTGCGCCGTACTTTCGTCAGGGCAATGAGGACATCGGTCATCAGCCTGACTCTAGTGCATATCCGCCAGAATTCCATGACGCCACTCGCGAACGCGATCCTCCTTCACGTCTGCTTGGGCCAGGTATGCCTGGTTTAGAGCTACGAGTTCCACCCCCGTACGGATACGATGCCTCTCCCCGATCACCCCTCGCGGGACCATCTTCAGCCCCTCTGATTAGCAGTCAGTATAATCGTCGTTTGCCAAGTCCCTCAAGAGACCCATCTTATCGGTGGTCTGCACCATCCAGCTCTCACACAAGAGGCAGAGTGCCGGAGCATGATCCGTCAAGGACGTTACCTCCCATCTCTTACGACTCGCCGCCGCCGACTAGACACCTTCATTCTGTCTCCGGCCATTACGACTCGTTTACGTCTACCTCTGAAACAACACCCCATGGCTTCCGTCGTTCTGCTTCACCAGGACGAATCTTTGCTCACCGTCTACCTGAGCAACAATTCGGCCGTCCTCCAGCGCTTATTCCTCCCCCATTCACCTTGCAGCCCCAGCCGCAATGGGACACTTCCCCGTTTACATCCCTTCCGCCCACCAGAGCCTCTTCTTCATGGTCTCACCACAGTTCTCGCTCTCATGAGGAGAGATCACGCTCTCGAAGCCCGAGGCGTAATCCCGAAATCCTTCAGGAGGGCTTTGGGGAAGCCAGCACCTCTGATCCTGTCCCTACTGGTGTCACGCGTACTGGTCGCTACGACCCCGTTCGTGCGACGATTGTGCCCTATAATCCCTTGGCAGATCCTTCGGCGTCCTCACGATTCACAGAAAACAATAACGACTAGTGCCATTGTGCATGTCTTTGACGTTCCACCTTCCTTTCGAACTATAATTTCCCTTTCACGCTATTCATGAACAAATACGTCGACCTTGATGTCGCTGTAATCATTATCTTCCCAAACGCCTCTCGTTATATGCTTTCTCGATGTGTTCAGCTATGTTAGCATTCACTCTTTTATAATCACCTTCGTTCTACTCATCACTAGTACTAATTTTTAAACATAACTGTTCATTGTCGCTCTTACCCTTACCCTAATTCCTCTCCACCTGATTTCCGAAACTACTATCTCTCTCGCTTCTGTTGTATCTTGATACTGCAATACTTGTCTGTCCTTCCGTAGCGTGCATCTTTCGGAATTGTGTGTTGAATTTTTACTCCGTAAAATACGTATATACTTTTAGTCTTGAACTCTATAATGAAACAGTATGTTTTTGCGATAATTATCACACACTTCTGGGAACGAGAACGGAGAAGTGTACTGTGTGTATCATATCCATCAAATTCCCCATTCCATCCGCCCGAGTCTCGGACACAAATCATGACCCACTGAACCCTACACTGCGCTTTTCAGCGGCAAGCCGTACGCGCAACTGAGCGCGCGTTCGTAGCTTGGCCTCGATTGCCCGCGAATCCACTGAAGCATCTGAGCCTGATTCTGCGACTCGATCTCGAGGCGGAATGAGATCTGTATTACTGTCGGGAACTGTGGTATCTCCGTCTCCGTCTCGAAGAGAACCTGACGAAGTCGAAGCCTGACTGACCGTCATCTGAACTTTCTTCCTTTCTTCCTCCAGTCTATTCAACAACTGGGTGCGCAGATCTAAATGAAGAGGAGGTAATTCAGCGAACGAAGCGGACATCGAGCCGTCGTCAGGATCGATGTCAGCTTCGAACTCGGCTATCGTGGAGGGCTGGGGTGATGATTCCACGCGACCCATACGAAAGAGACTTTGTGTCAGTGTGGTAGCGGATTTAGATTCATTGGCACGTTTTGATGGCGCCCACGAGCCAGTCACGTTGGCATCGCCGACAAAGGGGGATTCGCCGAGATGATCATGTTGACTGGGATCACCAGCCACCGACCGCGACGACGACGACGACGGTAGTGACTCATAGGGGTCTTCCATACCCGTCGTTTCGCCCTTGAGTCTGGCTAGGCGGGCGAGCGTCCGAGCCTTCCTATCTGCGATCGACGTGTTCGTATCCTGGTGACCATTGCACGACTGCAACGATGGCGACATAACGTCTGGGCGTTGAGGACCTCCACTTGCATTCTCCTTCGCCTGGCTTATCGCAGCGCCACCCATGATGTCAGGGGCTGACAGCTTCAATCGATCACTACGATCGGAGACGTCGGGTTGCGAAGGTGAAGATAGACCGCCAATATATGTGTCAGACAAACGACTCAGGAGAGACGGTACCAGTTGCTCGTTGGAGGAAGTACTTTGAGAAGGGAGAGACGCGGCCTTGGTTTGTTGAGACGACGAGGGTGAGTTCCTAGTCTTCTTGGTTGCACACGGGTCAGTGTGGGAGGTAGACCCTAACGCAAGGTGAGCATGAACGGATTGCAGGAGGTTACGGACTCGGGGAGGCCGCCGGCGGTCAACACGCGGTTGCCCGATTGACGACGTCGATTGTGCAAGGTCAGCCGACGTCGACAATGTGGCAAGCGAGGATTTTTCGATCGTATCCATGTCGAGTTCGTTCGAGACCTCGGCGGCCCTGGGGACGTCATCGTCAGCCCTGCGTTTGCCTTTTGGATCTCTCACTTGAAAAAGGGCTTGTGGGCTTGGAACTGGACGAGTATCATGGACCTCATCTTCAACTGCCGGGCCTTCACCCTCTGAAACCACATATTTATCCCTTTGATGGCCCTTCCCCGTATCGCGACGTTCGGGGGATCCATTCCTGCTACTGGAGTTTCGTCTGGCGCTTCGCCTACGACGGCCGCTGGTCGACACACGCTGATCAGGCTCTGTTTGCCGGTCACTAGGATAACTCCTTCCAGAGGGCGACCAAGACAACGAGCGCGATCTCGACCTTGATCTGTGTCGGCTCCGAGAGCTACTGGAAGAAATGTCCCGCCGTCTCCTGCTGCCTTGCGCCGGGGGTGAAACGTTTGGGGGTGTATCATACTGCGTAAATTGTATTGGAATCTATCCTCCTGATATACGTGAAAACGTACCTGGACAACCGTATCGTATACAAATAGATCTTTGTACGGTGATCGGACGTAGCAATATACCTCTGTGTCAGAGTCGACGGCGATGTCAGTGCAGTGCAGCAGTATGAGAGATGTGTAGCAGCGTACCGTGTGCAAAATGTTCTGCGTTAACGTGTCTGCCACCTTCGACATACGGAGCATCCAGATCAAGGAATTCCGCCAGTAATTTGACCGCTGATTCGGCACGGATATCAATGGCCTTCATGAGCGATATTACGAATGTCGTCAAAAACTGCGGTTGTGTTAACGAACCAGGATCATGGCTGGGGGTTTCAGAAACTATTACACACCTCGACGTCAAGATTGACCCATATGCGTAGTTCACGCCGAAGAAAAGATGTGGTGCGCGATATCAGCTCAGGCGAGGCAGCAAATTGTTGCGGACTGGGATAAGGGCGATAGCGGGTGTGCGAGTTAGACGCGACGTGCTATGCAAGGGTCATGTCAGGCTCAGATAGACTCGGAAACCTTTACAATACGGACCTTTGCATATAGATCATGTTCATAGATCCATCTCCGTTGCTCTATAGATCGATCTAGCCTGTCCCTTTCTCTCTCCTCTCTCTCCCGTCTCCCCCAGACTCTCTCTCTTTCCCTTCTACGATGCTGGGTTCTGGATGGAGGTCCCGTCCGCACCAAGGGCAGAAGTGGTGCCGGGGAAGTCCGCAATGGTGTTAAATAGCGCTTCTGGTAATCATATCTTGACCGAATATTGTGAATGAGGTACTCCCCGATACTCTGGGAACAGAGAGGACATCTTCGTGATTGTTCTGCAAGTGACAACAACAATGAGATCAACAAAGCGACATAGAGATATCTGAAAATGCACTTGACCAGACGATTAAACAGTCAAAGCAGAATTCGTGGGCACATGGGGGTATTATGGTTCGGTCGATGATTGGTTGCAGACAGATGCTGCACCGGTCCTCGTCCTCCTCAAAGCCTTCTATTTCTTCTACTTCTTCGACTTGAATAGATGATGACGGAGGCGATTCCAACTTGAGTCTCTTCGACGGAGGCGTAGACGAACTGGAAGTCATCCGTGTCTCCTGCAGGCCGATATATTGCGTCGAGCTAAAGTTGAATCAGGGCTTTCAGATAATGAGCATACGAACATATCATGAAACTCACCTAAAGTAAACCACCCACTGATAAAATAGAGCGAGTGGAAAGGTGTCCGTGCTGGTGGAAGGAGGTGGAAGGAGGATGTTCAAAACCCGAAATGGAAGGTGGCTCTCACGCTTTGGTTCAGCTTTGCTTTGCAGACGGTCTGGCAGAAATTTGTTTCCTTCTCTTTCTACATGCCTTCCTACGTATCCGAATCAATTTCACTTCCATCGAGAATCTGAAGTCGCTGGAGAAGTTCTCCTCTGTTTACACTCTTGGAACCGTCGTCATAAACTCACGATCAA
>CEMG01179120.1:2344-14678 GCA_001179705.1 Baeospora myosura
GTGGCTTTCCTGTCGTACCTGTTCCACGAGATGCACCAGTACGGGCCCTTCCTCGTCATCGTGCCGCTCTCCACCATCACCGCCTGGCAGTACCAGTTCGCCCTCTGGGCCCCCGACATGAACGTCATCACGTACATCGGCACCGCCGCCGCACGAGAAGTCATCAGGGGGTATGAGTTCGGGGTCGGGCGTAAGGTGGGTTTACTCGCGCTCACACAAATCCTAAGAAGAATCCGAGCTGACGATCCGACCTGACTGTGTGTGCTGACTGCGTTTTTAAATGACTGCGTGTGCAGATCAAGATGAACGTCCTCCTGACGACGTACGAGCTGGTCCTGCGGGACTCGAAGGAGCTCGGCGATATCAAGTGGACGGCGCTCGCGGTGGACGAGGCGCATCGGCTGAAGAACTCCGAGTCGCAGTTGTACGAGGCGCTGAGGGGGTTCTCGGCGCAGAGCAAGCTGCTTATCACGGGGACGCCGCTGCAGAATAACGTTAAAGGTGAGTGTGGGGTGCTTCGTTGTGCGTTTGGGTGCCGCTGTTGGGCTGCGCTGTGCGCGGGTTATGGTTATGGTTATGCCTGCGGTCGTGGCGTGGATGTGGATGTCATTTGCTGACACCTGCTTGAACAGAGCTGTTGTCCTTGATGCACTTCCTGATGCCGGAGAAATGTACGTTCACCATTCCACACCTTTAGCGACTGTATTGGATGTTGACTGCTTTTGTTCTTGACAGTCGCGCTGACGAACGAGTTTGACCTCACGGACGTCGACCACGAGGCGAAGATCAAGGAGCTGCACGAGCAGCTCGAGTCGCTGATGCTCCGGCGGCTGAAGAGGGATGTGCTGACGAGTCTGCCGACGAAGAGCGAGCGGATATTGAGGGTGGAGATGAGTGCGCTCCAGACGCACTTCTACAAGAATATCTTGACCAAGGTGTGTGCCACGATGGCCTTTAAAATGGATAGTATTCTCAAAAGTTTCTGGCGCACAGAACTTCCAAGCGCTGATCAAGAGCGCTAATGGGAATCAAAACATCAGTCTGCTCAATATCGGTGTGTTCCCGTCTTCTTTGTTTCCGGCGTACTTCACTTAACTCACTATTATCGGCAGCCATGGAACTCAAAAAAGCGGCAAACCATCCCTACCTTTTTGACGGCGCGGAGACGCGCACGGACAACGATGAAGAGACCCTCAAAGGCCTCGTCATGAACTCTGGCAAACTCGTCCTCCTCGACAAGCTGCTTGCGCGGTTGCGTCAAGATGGTTCGCGGGTCCTCATCTTCAGCCAGATGGTCCGCATGCTCGACATCCTCTCGGACTATATGAACTTGAGAGGGTATCTGCATCAGCGGTTAGACGGGATGGTCAGCAGCGACGCGAGGAAGAAGAGTATCGCGCATTTCAACGCGCCAGGGAGTACGGATTTCGCGTTCTTGTTGAGTACTAGAGCAGGAGGGTTGGGGATCAATCTTGAGACAGCGAACACGGTCATCATCTTCGATGTGAGTGGAGTTTGCTATTCTTACCTGATAGCGATGGTTTGTTTACCTTGCTTTGCAGAGTGACTGGAATCCGCAGAACGACCTGCAGGCCATGGCGCGTGCGCATCGGATTGGGCAGAAGTCGCACGTTAGCGTGTATCGCTTCGTGAGCAAGGATACCATGGAGGAGGATGTTCTCGAGCGGGCGAAGAAGAAGATGGTGTTGGAGTATGCTAGTAAGTCGTTCTGCACGTGCTGGGCTTCGTGATCTCATGGTCTGGCGATTGCAGTCATCAACCAGATGGACACGTCCCAAGCGCATCTCGGTGCCAAAGCCAACCAAGTCAAGGACCCGCATAAGCCGGACAACCTGAGCAAGGATGAGCTGACGGCTGTTTTGAAGTACGGCGCGCAGAAGATGTAAGTTCACACTTATGCCCGTGTCATTCGCAGGGCTGATCTGGCTATGCCTTCGTGCAGGTTTGACAAAGACGACTCACAGCAGAACCAAAAGCTCGACGAGATGGACCTCGACGACATCCTCAACCGCGCAGAGGACCACGAAACTCTTGCCGAAGAAGGTGACGGCGGGACGTCCCTCGGCGGCGAAGGGTTCCTCGCCCAATTCGCCGCAGTCTCTGACGTCAAGAACGACATGTCCTGGGAAGACATCATCCCTATAGAGGAGCGACAGAAGTTCGAGAAGGAGGATGATCAGCGCAAGGCGGAGGACTTGGCTGCAGAGGACTCGCGGGATAGGAAGAGGAATCATGCGCCGGTGTCGTATGAGGGGATGGACGTGGATCAGCCGCCTGCGGCGTCCGCACCGAAGAAGCCTAAAACGCCTAGTGCGCAGAGGAAGACCCCCAGCCAGAAAGCGATGGAGTTAAAGGAGCGGGATGTTCGGGTGCTTATCAGGAGCTTGCAGCGGTGGGGCGATATCAGGCAGCGGTATGACGTTATTGTGAGTCTAAGATTTTGCGGTTCTTGTGTCTTCGGGTATTGACTGGGTATTTCAGGTCAACGAGTCAAAGTTGCAGGACAAAAATCGGGGCATGATCTACGATGTGGCAGATGAGATCATCGATATCTGTGCACAGGCGGTCAAGGATAGCGAGGAGCAGAAGCGGTTACGAATCGCCTCTGGCGAGACTTTGACCAATGCGCAGAAGAGCAAGGCTGTATTGGTGACCTGCCGCGGCGTGGGCAACATCAACGCCGAGACGGTGCTCTCGCGGCATCGCGATCTGCGCATTTTGTTCAAGATCCTTTCGGAGCTCGACGATATCTACAACTGGAACATCCCCATCGAGAATATCCGCCCTACACTGAACTGGTCCGGGCGATGGGGGCCGACAGACGACTCCATGTTGCTTGTCGGCGCTTATCTATACGGCTTCGGGAACTGGGAGGCCATGGCCAAGGATCCGAAATTGAGTCTAGATGGCAAGTTCTTCCTCGAAGAGGGGAAGAAGGGCGAGGATTCTGCCAGTCGACCGATTCCCAATGCCATCCACTTGGTCCGACGGGGTGACTTCTTGCTCTCGATCCTCAGGGAGCACGACGAGAAACTGCGGGTTGTCGAGAGCACGCTCATCAGAAAGGGTCATTTGAAGCTCTCAGCTTCCCCTCCACCTATGGCCTTGGCCTCCTCGTCGTCGCATAGCAACAGCATCAAGCGTCGGGCAGAGAGCGAGGCCATGGCCTCCATCGATGATAACAGTTCAAAGAAACGGAAGCGTCGACCAACACCTACGTTCACGGACTCTGAATCTTCCGACGAGTGGTACGTACTATCCTGCTTACGTGTCTCTTCGAAGGCTAATTTTCGTGTTGCAGCCCATCGATGGACGAGGCTGCTACCAAGGAGGAACTGCGGCCAGTCAAGAAGCAGCTGGTAAGTTGCGCGTTGTGGAATCACGAATGTGCACCAGATCTTACATTTCTTCTCAGAAACAATTGAAGCTCTCTGGCGAGGAGATGCCTCGAGACGACAAGGTGGCCATCTTGAAGGACTCGCTGGCAGCCATTGGTCGTCGTATCGAGCACGTTCTGAATGCGAAGCAGGCAGCAGGCGAGGACCGAGAACGATGGCGGAGACATCTCTGGGCGTGAGTCCTACCACATGCTCAGATCATCCATCGACGATGCTAATATTTTTTTCAGCTTCGTCACACTCTTTTGGCCTAAAAAGGTTAAAGCCTCTAAACTGGAAGAGATTCATGCGAAGATGGTCATGAAGGAAGCTGCTCCCAGAGCGAATTCAGACCCTACCTCTTCGAAAAAGCCCAGGACCAGCAGCAATCTCAAGACCAACGGCTCTCATTCTGGTGCCTCCTCGTCAACAGTCAGAACAAACGGAAAATCCCATCGCTAACATCTTCTCCTTGTATTTTTTACATGTTATATTGCTGTGCCATCCATTTACTTTTGCTTTATCTCTTGTTGCTTTCTTTCCTCCTCCTCCATTTCCTCCTTGGTATATCAATCTGCAACTCCTGTACTGCGTTACCCCCACTATACACCACCTGTAGAATTATAGTTGGCATATTATACATAATCCAACGGGCTATCCATTCCATACCCTCGTGCGTGCGTCCATGCTGTGCGCAAGGCCCTGAGAGCGAAATTCTGCAGCGGCAGTTGATACGTGGCATCGACGTAAGACTGAACAAGTTGGTGGCCTGGCGCTGAGTAGAAGATTGAAGGATCCGCTTCGAGGGCTGGTGACTTCTGAGTGTATCCTGCACATGAGTCACTGCGAAGAGGTAATCAATATTGAAGGCGAAGGAGAAGCACTACTTCCACTCACCCGCTACCGGACGTTTACACGGATGGGATTCCTCACTTGACCTGACGCAATGTCGATGCGTGTGGTCGGACGCTCGTTCGTGTTACGAGATGGGTTATTCCGACTGGGTTGTCCAGAATTGTAAGGTCTATGCTCCTCTATCGGAGCTAATCTTGTACGCGTGTTATTCGAAGCTGCTGAGAGAGACAATGAATTAGAATTATCCTCGTCCACCCAGATGACGGACTCACCTTCAACGATCTTGGCATCCGCCTCCCGATGAAAGCTCTTCATCAAGGCGGCGTACCGCTTGACCTGCCATTTCATTTGTGCGGCCAGCGCTACGTCGCCCTGCTCCTTTGCCCATTTCCTCTCCTCCTTGAACCGCCGCCGCTCGCTGTCGGCCAAGGAAGCGCGTGCTCGCAGAGTGGCCACTTCTCGCTCTAGCGGTGTCATAGAGGCTCGGGGACCTATTAGCTCTGAGTTCGAGTCGACAGAGGTGATGTCCGATACGGTGCGCCTGGAGGGGGTGCGGTGCTGCCGCGCAGGCGCGGTCCCGTTGCCCAGCTCTCTCTGCTCCCGCTCCCGCCTGCGCGACGTACGCGCCCGATCACGCTCTGGGGGAGCGTGGGCATTCCCCGAGGAGACTTTTTTGGCGCGGCGGTCCTTGGGGCCATCGTTGTCAAAGACACCCGCCAGGAAATCGGTTGCAACTGCGCCTACAGCCGTGCTGAGCAGGGTGGTAGCGGTCCTGGCCATGTCCTGAGCGAAAGTGTACTCGATGAACATCTTGGCGGCAATTCCAAAGGCAACTGGGATAGCAAGATCGTGCTTTTTGAAGGCGTACCAGAGACCTACTCCCTGCCAGCAGCCCATCAGGATGTAGTCCTGTAGGGAAGTCTCTGTACGGGTTACAAGGTCCATTAAGATACGCGCCCCAAGACCGAGAAGTAGAACGGGTGCTGTGGATATAGACATTATGGTTGGTGATACATGAGTGTAGGGATTGTTACAGTGTAGACGATGAAGTGAACGAGCCTCGAGGCAACCTGATCTGAATTTCTGAACGGAACAATAACGGCCACGTGCACAATGGTCACTGAACTCGAGCTCAAGTCTACACTCACAAACACATTTTCATCCTTTCCTCTCAATTCCAAGACTTATCTAGACCGGATCTACATAAGTTATAGTACCCAGTTCGGAGAGATATCTATTTCTCGCGGTCATTGTCTGTTTACGGTCAGGGTATTCTCGAGTCTTACGCAAGGCACGGCAGCACCGCAGCGGTCCACATTTTCAAGAATCAGAACTAGCCAGTATCTCGTCAAGAAATGAGTACTCCTTCACCCCACCCGATCAACGGACTTCCTCCAGAGATCGTCGCGCGACAGAAGCTTTGGATCATAAGTACTCCAGTCTGACTTTCACCATCAATGGCATGCGCTTGAGACTGGTCCAATCGACAAATCTCTCATTCCACATACGTTTCTTCAACG
The DNA here is from genome assembly GCA_001179705.1 of Baeospora myosura. NCBI lineage: Eukaryota > Fungi > Basidiomycota > Agaricomycetes > Agaricales > Baeospora > Baeospora myosura. The sequence goes on from CEMG01179120.1 coordinate 8,118, forward strand.
TTTCTTTTGACTCTACGTCGACACCACCTTGCCTGCTTGGATCAACTTCGCCCACCTCTCTCCCCTAATCTTCTCCACAAAGTCCTTGAAGTCGCCCAGTAAAACCTCCGGACACTCAATGCTCGGGAAATGCCCCCCCTTCTCATGCTCCCTCCAAAACACAATGTCCTCTGCAATTGTCGCCTCCGCCCACCACCTCGGCACGTAACCCACGTCCTTCGGAAACGCACTCGCCCCTACCGCCACCTCTTTGGAGATCTTATGCTGCAGCACCTCCCCCGAAAGCGTCGGGATTGCCTCCTTATATATCCTTGCATGCCCTGCACTCCCTGAGAGCAAGTACAGCGTCACCCACGTCAGGACGGTATCGTCTGTCCATACGAAATCAGGCTCGACGAGAACCTCGAGCTTATCCCGTATCCACGCGAGCATCCCCACAGGCGAGTCCATCAGCGCGTATCCGATGGTCTGCGGCTTCGTTCCCTGGATCCTCGAGTACCCCGACTCATCCTTCATCCACCACTGCATCCGCCCCAAGCGCAATTTCTCGTCCGGGGTGAACCAGCGCAGGATGAGATATGCGAGCGTGAGGGGGTTGCGCAGCGGCGAGGGTGGGAGGCCGACGATTAAGTTGAGGTGGATCCCGAGGCAGGCTTGCGGGTATTGGATGGCGAGGGAGCGCAGGATGAAGGAGCCCCAGTCGCCGCCTTGGCCGACGTACCGTGGGTACCCGAGTACCAACATGAGTTTGTGGTAGACGCGGGCGATGCGGGCGACGGTAAAGCCGGGGTTCTAAGGGAGAAGGGGTCAACAACTGCTGCACCGTGTTGAAGTTGTACTGTAGTACTGACTTTGGGTGAGGAAGAGAGCGTGAACCCAGGTATGCTAGGAGCTACGACATGGAATGCCTGAGCTTTTGGGTCCTCCGGGTCCGTGAGCTTGAGGAATGGCTCTACCTGACATTACCTCAGCGTTTGAGCCTTCAGTATTCCGGTCAACGACTCAATCGAACTCACCTCCAAGAAATTTCCCGGCCACCCGTGCGCAAACAGCATGGGCACCGCGCCCTCGCGTTCACTCCTGTGGTGCACGAAATGCAGATCAATCACTTCCTTCTTGTCCCCTTCTCCCTCCTCGATAGGTACAGTGAACATGCGGTACTTCTCATTGATACCTCGCTCCACTGCGCGCCAGTCNTACTTGTCCCGCCAGTAGTCGACGAGGGACTGCACAACGGTTGTGGGCGTGCCGTGGGACCACGCGGAGGTAGGGTGGGTGGGCTGGGCTCAGTCGGCAGGGTGGGCGAGGTCTGGGATGATGCGTGCGGTGGAAACGCGGGAGGTTATCCAGTCGTGGGTTTCGGGGGAGACAGAGAGGGTGTAGGGCGTGGGCGTTGCTTGGGGTGCTTCAGACATGGTCCAATGGTTGAGAAAGGTAAAGATGGGATGATCTTCGTTTATATTGATTATGATCCCTGCGCCTGAACGGCCTGAATCATAATGTGAATCATGATCATGGCGTCGCCGTCGTGGGACTAACCCCTAACTAAGGCCCGGGGAATCGGGATAAATAAATAGCTCACGATGAATGACTGATCGATCATTTGTATTCAGCCGATCACTCACTTGAACGTCCCTGAAATTCACCATACTGTACTATTACCAGAGATCAGCCAGAGATCCTGAGTCTACTTACCACTACATGTACTCGTGCAGTAAATTATCATATGTGGCCCTTTAACAAAACCCAGCCACGCCCAAACTATATCTTATTCAACGTTGAAACCTCAGGCTCGGCGGAACTCATATGTACATAAAACATTTTTTGTTGCTAGAACCTGGAGTTTTTCCTTGGTCTTCAAAGTTTACACCAACCCTTCAGAAGTCAGATTCTTTCGCGAATCATGTTTGCCGCCAGCTCTCGATCCACTGCCGCTGGAGCTCGCAATTGCCGACGTGGGCATCACCTCGAGTACCTCCCCTACCTGCGAACTTCCCACACCCATAGATAAGTTTTCTCCACCACTAGTACTCTCTTCCGAGTCCCCGCCACGCTTCGCGGTCGTCACAGGATCTTCTCCGAATTCATCCATGACCGACAGGACACCTTGTCCGGGTGCCGCACGAAAGCCTCCCAAGGAGCGTTTTGGATCGTTCCCCCCAACGCCTGTGGCGACATTCCCTGATGAGTGTTTGTGTTCCCAGATCCGAATATGGAGGAGAAATCGTGCTGTCAAGAGGCCAGATAGTCTGTCATGGTGCCATTGTAATTGTAGAACAATCAATCAATTAATTAGTGATATACACAGAGAGAGAGGGAACTGACGGAAGTGTGTACGCATTTAAGAGACGTTGGTAGAATCCTCCCTGGTCCAAGTGTTCAGTTTTAGTTGCCAAGTTTCCCGTGATTCAGTACAACCGACGTACCGGAGCACGCTGAAGAGACCGTCAGTGATCGGATTAACCAGTGTCAATTGCCAAGTGTCAAGATGAACGTACAAAATTCAGTATCACTGCTGCAGTCGTGAACAAGGAGACGACGCTAGAAGATTATGGTCACGACTCTTGATGACGCCAGTTGAGACATTTGATGAAACTGAGTACCTGAAGTACAATACACCTTCAGTGAAAAAACGGAGTGAGTACTCGATACTAACCTTCAAAAAATCACTTCAAATTATCCTCACCTTGCTCAAAAATGAGATAAATGAAGCCCCGCCTCTGCGTCTTCCATGGACCACCGACTCGGAACGCTTGGATACTCCGAATGATGGTGAGGATCGCAGAGGAATATTCGAAGACAACCATCAAAATAGAGAGAAGGTTATTCGCTAGTATTTCATATATGAGGAGAAGGTCGAGACCGTCAGTCCGAGATTCGAATGGAGGAAATTCCATTAGCATCGATCCGTACCACTGTATAGAGTCAGATGAGATAAATAAGCAATGTGAAGTCGTATAAGATACAGGGCAGCCTCACATTGGTATAGTTGAGGAGCCGACACATCGAAGCCCTGGAACGTGTACCTGTGCCAAGTCGTGAGCTCATGCAGCATTACGAGCAATGGAAGAGCAATGTCGCAAACCAACAATATCAAGAGCGAAACAAGCCAGTCCGATGATACCGAGGTAAGCCAAGACAAGGCGACTCCGAGCAAATATAGCATAAGTCCTAGCTGTGAAGGCCACTGATCCCGGGATATTAGCGTAAGTCGTTCTCGCTGCGGTTGAGGTAAGGATACGTACCGATAACGGCCGCTCGACCCAAAACGCTCAGAGCGCCTATTATTTTGTACCATGTATTACAGCTACAGGTTAGATACATTAGTCCAGAAGGGTCCGATTGCTTCAAGTGTTGTGTATGTAGCAGACTATAATGTTGTGGTTGTAAATATTGAACTTCAGCACTACGAGAATCGAGATGACGCACGCACCCTTTGGTGCAACTTGTTGGCTATGGCAAGCAGATAAAGCAGGTTTGCGGGCAGTGCATAGCGACATAAGATGTATAGGGCGGTGGAGAGGCGAAACTTCTCGCCCCAGATGTGCTTCACTTCCATGGGGAATGTTAAAGCATAATCGTAGTACAAAAGCGCTGCGAGAACGCCACGAGCAAGGATTTCAGACTACTGAGTCGTCTCAGACGAAAAGATGGTATCACATACCGATACTTGAATATTGGATACGAAATTGAATGAAGCTGCAATTGAGGTATTTAAGACGAGACACCAAAAGGCATACAACAGAACTGGGACGTACTGGGTGGCAACTTTGGAGGCCATGGTGGGTGGGATGCGATCGGATACCTTCAGAGACAGCGGTTAGGTTTTTATACTCTGCTGCACGAGTCAGGCGCGGGTCTACTATTGGAGGACCAAAATGGATGGATTCTCCCGAGATTCATATACAATGTACATTTGCGGTTCGCGTTTCGAATTGCAGCGTGATGAAGGTCAAAAATACACGGTCGGCGAACAGACGCCTCTGCAGAGATCAGCACAGGATGAACCTTGCAAAAACGCATTGCATCAGGGAAGCCGGGAGATTGTATGATCCTGCCATGAGAACAGTTCAACGACTCCAGGTGATAGATCGCAATGAGCAAAGTTTCAATGAGCTTCCTTTGATGGGTCTGGGATATTCATAGATGTTCAGCGTTGTTGATAGATCACATCTGGGATTCAGGAGAGGCAGTGTATGTGTATGGAGAAGGCGAGTGGGCAGAGCTTCTGGTGGGATGTTTTTGACAGAAATGCATACACCGATATTTTAAGGTATCTCAAGGCCAGTTTGTGAGTCGGAACTTGGCTGATCAGCCAGTGATCAAGTTCCGACCTGGTCGCTCCACTGTAGCCTACATCATGGATACGAGGAGACCAGAGTGATCATCAAGATGTAGTGAACCCAGTACTTGGGCTTCATAACGCTCCTAGTAGGGAAACAGAAAACTCTCAGTTAATACTTGATGAGAGAGCACATATGTACACGGACCCAACACAGAGTATGTCTGTGCACCCCAGAATAAATTTAACGACGCCGATACAAATCAACCTTCGTCGACGTAGTTCGCCATCGGATCGTCTGTCATCCGTCTGTGCATCCGGTACGCCTCTGAAAGAAAGTGCGCTATCAGCATCGTCATACAGGAATGCCACGGAAGGGAAGCACATACCGAGCTCTTCCTCAGTGACGTCGTGACTACCACTCTCCGGCGCATTCTTCCTCTTCTTCCCAGATCTATCCTCGCTCTCCTCACCCCGCATCTTCCTCTTTTTCTCCTCGCTTATCGCTTCAGATAGACGCGCCCTGTCCATTTCAACATCACCTTCTCCAACTCGCTTTTTCGAATAATTTTGGAGGACCTTCTCCTTCTCGCTGGCGTCCTGACGGTCTTCTGGAGGCGGCTGGTAAGCTATGGCCTTTGAGGGGCCTGCGGCAGCACTGGCGAGAAGATTCTGGGCAGAGGACGCTTCCGCGGCTTGTATACCGGCCTCGCCAGAACAGTATGATACGTGGATGATCGAGTGGCAACATGCGTAGCCCCATGTGCCCGATGAAGGATCATACCATGAACCCCAAACTTCTGTGTGGTTATTCACGTACACTGAAGAGGTTAATTATCAGAGATGAGTCGAGATAGACACAAAAAATACACATACTGTCTTCGGGGTATTTTGATTTCGCTTTTGCTCTCTCGCGACCTTTGATGACCTGCCCCGTTCGCGAATACTCGACGTAATCTTCCGTCTGCCCTTGCAGCAACTCTTTTGGAGCAGCCTGCAGATATTTCTCGCCACCGTATTTCTCCAAGATACTGACTTTCGAAGAATCCTTGAGCTCCTCTTTCCGTACTTTGAATTCATGATGCAGTAATTCTCCTTGTGTCGGATTAGCATTTAAATGCACATCGTTTCCGCGTGCAGCTGCTTGCCAAGCAAAGAGTTGAAGTTGCTGAACATCTGGAGCATCTCCAGAGGAGCGCAGGAAGTTATCGCCTGCAAACACAGCCTGTCGGAGGTTAGAATAACGCAATTGAGCGAGCTCAAAGCGACATACCTCTTCTGCTGGCACATCCTTCTCGGGAGCGTCACGCATAGAGCGCGTTTTGGGATCGTAGTAGGCACTCGAAGGGTCCAGATTGATGAGGTATTTCGCGGTGTCTTCACGAATACGCAGATTTCGAACGGTGATACGAGTTTTCGCATCTAGTTTCTGCCCGACGGCGTCTGCAGCATCGGCGTACTTGTCCTCGTCCGCATCCTCTTCGTCACTAGACCCAAAGTCATCTCCACCCTTGTTCTCGTTCTTCCCTGCCTTCGCCACCTTCCGCACTGCAGCCAGATCCGTCGTAGTCTGGTTATCAATCTCGTCCTCCCGCAACTTCTGCCGTGCGGCCTCGACAGCTGCGTACTCTTCGTAGATGGCTTTATGCTCTGACGCATCATAGCCATTCCAACGATCCCGCTTCGCATCGTATCCCATCTCCACATCAAGTATCACCTCGTCAGCCTGGATATCCTTGTTGGTGAATTTAGCACCCTTCTTCCGGGGTCGTTCGATGCAGTCTTGCTTCTTGTGCGACATGGCACCACAGTTCTCGCAGGCGCCTTTGCGATACTTCTTGGCTGCTGGGCCGGCTTTGACACCGCGGTCATACCAATTGTCGAGCTTCTCCGAGGTCCGGTCCTCGAATCGACGTTGATGACTCAAAGAGGGCTTGCCAGTGTCAACATACCACGGCACTTGCGAGATATATTCTGGGTGGCCAGATTTGAGATCGTTTCTGAGTGTGTATGCAGTATGTTGTAGACTTACGAGGAATGTGAGGATTTATAGGCTTTCCCTCTTCGTCCAGAGCCGCTGGGGCTGTACCAGCTTTCCGTGCGGCATCGAGTTCCTTCTGTCGTCGAAATTCCTCCCGAGAGAGTTTGCCGGGGGCTACGAGCAAATAGCGTGAGTTTAAATGAAATAGGAATTCGAGAAAATCATTACCTGTGGAAGTTGAGGCCATTTGTGCAGACTCGTCGCCTGAGTGAGATGACCGTTGGACTCGAGATTCGGC